>DWHP01009551.1:0-10165 GCA_018247895.1 Parnassius honrathi | reverse complement strand
AGGAGGAGATGTAATAAATTAATAAAAATAAAATAATATTTTTTTAACAGAAACATCGTTTTATTCTCAATATGAAATGAAATTAGAAATCTTGATTAGGTACGAGTATTTATATGCCTACTTAAAACTACGTAGAATACTAATAATATGTACTACCTTTATATTTACAGACAAAATTATATTTGTAGACAATCTATTTTACATGTAGATTCTAATATTTTTTACATTTAATGACTACACGGCTCGAGATGTGCGTATAGCCAACATCCAAAATATCCAAACTTTAATATTTACTTATTCGTTAAAACCACAAAACCTAAGCGTGTATGCAAAAGGTGTTCATTTACAAAAACTGGGTACAGATATATGATAAAAGTTGTTTCATGATTATCGCTTACGAATTTTGTGAATTACATTGACTTAAACTTTAGTTCAAATTAATGCATATAAGTGGAAATTATTACAATTAGGATAATATTTATTTATTATATTTTAGGAAGTCTTCTACCTCTCACAACGATAATCGGAATTTCGGTAATGCTTAAAATCTGTACTTTATTTTATTTTTTCCAATGCTGAAATGGTAGAAATAGCAATTATTATTTTCTTAATGTAATGAGCAATTATACACAGAACAATACAGAATTGCAATTGTTATCTTATCTTGAAAAAAGCAATTTTTGCCCGATATTTACTTTTTTATTTAAATAATAAGTAAATTAAATAATGTGCAACCCCGGATGGACAACAATGGATGGAGGTATATTACGCCAGATGTAAAATATGAAGACCGACAACGAGGCAGCAACGTCAAAGGTTTAGACATTTGGTAGTGCAACAGTCAAACCTCCTGCCAAAAATGAGGATTAAAGCAAATGCTTCTAACAGGACTTGCAGCAGTTTACTTTAGCAGGGTGATGAAGGAGAGAAGAAAAAAAATAAACATTAAGCTAATCGGTTTGCTTCGGGTAGTTAGGTATACATTTCGACTATAGTTCCCGAACAAATAAAATCCTCATACTCATTTTTTTCTCATAAAAACAGAGTATAAAAATAGTTTAGAAATGTGTATTTGACAAAAGTACCCGTAAATACGACGTATTTTAATGTAAAAACCGCTCATGATAACTATTTTTACAAATAGCGGTCAAAAATTTAAGACTACTGATGTCAAGCAACTTACTAAAAGCTTTCTGTTTAATTATTACGTACGTTATAGTTCATTCTCTATTCAAAGGTTTTTCTTTTAGTTTTTACTTCTTACATTTTATGTGATCTTTCGTATGTGTCTTAGCTCTTTCATATAAACTCTATATTGAGATTCCTCCTTGCTGGGTCGAGCAGTCAACTTCTCTTAATAATAGATAATTTCCGAAAGTGTGCGCAGGAATTACATGCTTTAATACCTCTCTCTCCTTTCCACCATCGGACAACCAGGCATCGGCGGGTCCTCACCACTTGGTTGTCAATATTTCACGCATTAGAACCAATCGGCTTACTTCGTATTTTGTAATGTGTACAGCAAAGAACTGGAATAATGTGCGGGCGTCTGACCTTCTGTCTGAATAAAATCTGGGCATCTTCCAGGCGAGTGAATTAACTTTTGTTAGGCTAAGACAGTGTAATTAACCATCTAGGGCTACATCACGACTTACCACCAGGTGGGATTGTGGTCAAAGTACTGACTTATAATAAATCAAAAAAATCAGGAATTACGTGACAATACATGTTGTGCATGGCCAAATCAAGATTATGGTAACATTCACCTTTCAGGCTGTTATTTATATCGTTATTGGCTTAGTCATATTCACACCCTCTACCTTATACTTGATCTCTTAAGGCCGTGTGGTGTAGGTATTAAAAACAACTTGTTTCATTCCGCCGGTGTTATAAAAGTTAAGTACTGGAAAGGCTTAAAAAACCTCATAGCCGCGGTATACATACCATCGTAGGTACACGATGGCAAGACATCTGGTTGTTGTTCCAAACATTGCAATTATGACAATCTTTCCTAAAATGAGAGGGTTCATGGTAGATTGTTAGGGGATAAAAACGAAGAAGAACAATATACACGAGATCACGTTAGAAAAATGACCATTAATCTGAGTAATAATACTTATACTGCCATTCATTGACCACGTGATGATGAGCTGGTAATCCTGGCGAAACACATAATTCTGCAAAATTTTAAGTTTATTGAACGTCTAGATGACGAGAATTCTGAGATACCATTACGTTCATTTATAAACGGACGTCAAGATATTTTCGGCATGTAAAAAAGTAAGCTTGATTTTTTTTTAAGTGTAGAAATATTGTAAATTGTTTTACATAATATGTTTCAGATTAAAAGTTATTCGTAGTCTTATTTTCGTTCTTATTTATGGTTTTAGTAGCTTTCTTTTTTTTTAAACGTAAATCTCAAGACACTGATTTTGGAAATATTTGGAATCTTTTGTTATTTGGCGGTGAATATCGTTTTTCATAATTTTATCGAAATTTTACGGAGATTGCTCAAAATGTCACTAAAACCTTATTTCTAAAAAACTACTTTAAACGACGAATTAAAAAAATATGTAACGTACGAGTATTCATCAGCACTTATTTATTTTCCATTAAAATTAACAATGAATACTGGCACTGCTGGTTGCATCGTTTGTGTTTGAATTTATTGACTATATAACATTAGATGTTTTAAAATAACGTACTCTAAATAAATAAGAAAACAAAATCGTTGTCACTGAGCTGGCGAGCGTGGTGGTAGCGCCGATACTTCACAGGGTGAATGACGTCCTTCTTCTATGCTAAATTTATATTCCCTTTCGCCAGGTTGTTGTTCCGAACCTGAGGGAGTGTTGCGACCTTCACCACTGGCTGTAGCGGCTTCCAATGGAGGTCCACTTGAACCAAAAGACATGCTTTCTGCTCCATAGGCTACATCTCCAGCACCAACATACTCTGATGGTTGATAACCATAGGTGTTTAAGCTGAAACAATTATATTTTGGTACCTTAAACTATTAGGTTCCGTAGAAATATTATCGGGATAAACGAAAAACAAATACTTTGCAAGATGTAACAAAATGTTTGAAAGTTAGTTTTTTTACTCAAGGTACTCAAAATTCGTTGAACCTAAATCAAATTACTATGATATACGTCAATATTAATTCAATATAATTACATAATATAATCATATGCTGTGTGATGGCGAGGTACAAGAAACCATCACCCTATATCGTCTGTGTGGGTAAGAGACAACTTTAGGAAATACCAGAAAAACAACTGGAGAGGTCCGTATCCAGCATTGAATTTTTGCGGGTTGTTAAAAATATGCCGCGCGAATTTGCTCACTCGCTTCGAAGGCGTATTAATGATCAGCTATCGACGCTACGCTACGTTTTTATATTCAGTTATAATATGTACCTGTGAGGGGTCGTTATATATGTCGCAGGTTCGTGGTAAAATCAGGTTTTTTATCAAAAACCCAGGCCTATTATTTACCTAAAAATCTCCTTTTTTAATCAAAAACCTGAAATGGTTTAGGTTTATGATGAATTTAAGCTTAGGTTAGATTAGGTTAGGTTATCTAATTGATTTATTTATTTATAGAAGTAGCAAACCGACATCGATTTATCATAAAATCAGTCTAGGTTTTTGATTAAAAAACTGGACTTTTATAGTAGTAAACTAGTAATTTTATCTTCTTCCCGTTCTTGATCATTATCATAAACCTGCGACATATATATTCAAAAAGTATGTGCATAATATTATACTTACTTGAAAAAAAGTTAGTTAAATATAGTATGGAGAGCATCTGGACTTTTTTTTTGAAGATCAACCACCGTGTCTGACGAGTGAGTAGAGCAACGTATTCCAGTTTCGCAGTGGAGTAAGAAGAAAATAATATATTATGCATGTACTACTCTATAATGTTTTACTAAGACTTTAATCTTATTGATATCTATAGATATTTAGGTATATGCTGGTCTAAACCTTTAAAGATTGTGATTGTAAAAATGAAACACTACGTACCTATTCGGCCAGTATGAAATATCCTCGATTGCATGATGAGCATACGGACCGTACGGGTGTTGGTAATAAGGTGAGTGGTGTTGAGCCGGCGCATCATATTGGAGAGGATATAATGGCGCAGGTGCTGTTGCTGATGCGGTAGTACTAGTAGGTGGTGCAGGCGCGTACTCTACTGGGGCGGGGTACCCATGCGGCGGCGTACGATAAGGAGCTGGTGATGCATTTGACTGGGGTGGGCTATGTCCTTGAGTGGAACTCCAGTAACCACTACTTGCCCATGTGTAACTGCCAGTGCCATTTGGTGGCCCGGCCGATGACCGCTCACCGGTACTATATGACGCTGTATTTAAATCATATTTTTTAGTTATTAAACTGAATATAATTAATTACTTTAGGCTACTAAATAAAATTCATACACGTGTTGGCTTTTCCTGGAAAAGTAATTATGATGAAAAAGATTTAAATTATTAATAATTAATATTAAAGAGCTTTAAGTTATTAATAATTAATGTGAAAGAGCTTTAAATTATTAACAATAATTTCTCTCTAATTTGTTAGGTAGGCTCACTAATACTCTGTTCAAATAGAGTTACGCGTTATCGTGGTAGAGCAATTGAGTAGCCGTATCTTATTTTGTAATGAAGCTAAAAAGAGTCGAGATGGAGGGTCAGCCCGTGGTGAACTCTTCGAGTGCCCATCTGTTGACGGCGAATACATAACTTTTTCAGCTCCATGTACTTCGTGTGACGTATCATGGCGCAACAAGAGCGTTTAGATAGGTGCGCCATATGTTTCAGTGTGCTTTTGCTTGGAAGAAGGGGGGCGGGAGAAGGTGAAGTATTTGTTGTTGTGTGAGATATCGTAGCGCTGCCGGTTCGCAACGAATATGGAACACCGAGAGATTGGAGTTGGGGGTCCAAGTTAACCCGCCGTTGGACATTTCCCAACAAAAGTTAAGAATAAAATCGCGCTAATGTTAGTGTAAACACCGTTATACTAACCAGTGGTTTGGTTTCACTTATAGAACGTAAATTCAATGAAAAATAACAATTTTTTTTTAGTAAAATCTTGTCCGAAGCCAGAATGAAGGCATGAAGGAAAAGCTTACATCACGGGTTATGTGTACCTATTGTGTTTTTATTACAATGTTGTGTAGATAGCTAGGGCTGGCGGTGATCTTTACGGTGATTACATCACTCGGGCGCATAGGGTATCCATGAATTTACGGACGGTGTCGGAAAGAAACTTTTTGAATTTTATGAAAGAAAATAGCGTTTTTTTTAAAAATTCGGATAAATATTTTTATATTAAAGCCAACTACCTATGGGTTTATTGACAACGGTGTTTACATTTACACCTTGTATATTAATTTTTCTATGTTTCTGAAAAACCTTAATTATTATAAATAGTTAAATATTCAAAGTATTTTATAACTTACAAGGCGGGGATAAAGTTCTGGGTCTTGAGGGTGGCCGTGGTGGATATGGAGTTGGTCTTCGTGAAGCCGAATTGCTACTGCCATACAGTGACTGAGATGTAACGAACCAACCTCCAACTGGAATAGACATTTTTTTAACGGTTAAAACCAGGTATGAAAAGTTCAGTTGTAGGGCTTCTTATATTTCTAGGGTTTCGACTAAATTAGTAGTATTGTTGGGTGTGAAGGGTCTCCTTGCGCTAGAATAATTACAGGCATACCATCATATCCTGTGTGATTAAAACGCATCTCTAGCTATATTTGTTTAAAATTTGCAGATATCCACGGACTTGCGGTGACCACCAATCGCCCAATGCAAAATCATTTGTCACTTTGCACTTTCATGTTACAAAAACATCTGCAAATGTCTATACAAAACGAAACAATAGCCTTTACTTTTTTTTTTCCATTTTCTTTTAATAGTGTTTGATTCTCGTATCGTAATACAAGGATGTGACACCATTACAAACTATAGTGTAGTAATAATTGTTATACTCCTTGATCAATTATCCACGCTATATTCCCGGTATAGTAATTTTCTAACTATCTCTTATATAATGTTATACACACGTAAATATGTGTATAACATTATATACCTGCGAGTGTCTCGTAAACGTTAAAAATTAACACAATTTGGTTTACATAATGATTTCTTATATTTACGCGAACACTACACATTGATTAAAACTACTTTTACGGATTTTGTTTATTGTTCAGTTTGGAGGTAACTTTGAACTTTTTTTCTATCAAGAAAATTTTACGAAATCGTGTTTCCATCTAACATAGTACCTAACATTAATCCTTAACTTTACCATATATTTATTTCAAAATTAATGCCGCAATATTTTCGGCGTAACGGAGGATCTTGCTAAGCCATTTGAGGTAGCATAGGCCCCAACTTCCTCTTAAGTTGTAATAAAAATACGAACTATTATCGTTTTGGGACAAATGTTTTCTTTTTTTACTTAGTTGAAGACAATAAATAAATGATTGTATTAAATCAGGAACATGGTATACAAAACAATAAACTGAGGAAAAAAAGATTAACAACAGTGCTTTTCGGATCAATGTTGACTTCATATAATCATTTGCAGTGCAATTAATTGTGAGTGAAATCTATAATCCATGTGTAAATAATTAAAGTTGAATCCTAATATGCCCATCAACATACACTCTACTGCTTGGCTAGTTTAATCGGTAACATTTAAATTAAAAATATATATTATATGTATTTCCTTCGTACCGCAAGTGTACGCGTACAAATCTTTGTATTTGTGACTCATACGAAAAAATCTAACAAAAATTTTTTTGGTAAATTCAAATGTGCATGCCTCAAGCACTCATGTTATAAAGGTATTCGAGTACGACAATTTTTTTAAATATTTTTAAAATATCAATATTTTTCGTCAGAGCCGCTGTAAACAAACTGTACAGTAATCCACTCACAACGGCGGCCAAACCCGGAGTCAAAGTGTATAGTAAAATATATTATAACAAGGCTGCTCGAGACACCGAAAATTTTGAAATTTCTCAGCCGAAAAAAAAATCATAACTAAACAAAATAAAATGAAAACGCCATTTACATTTCATGGCTTTCCATACGATAGATTCAATTGATATTTTCAAAAGTTATCTTGTTTACCACTTCATGCGGACTTGATAAACCTACACCATAAGCCATAAAATCACTTTTAAGGTAAAAATAGCAATTAATCGATTATAAAAAATTAATAAGTTCAACAATCATTTATCTTTCTGACAATTTATTTATTTATTTTAATTATTTATTCTTTTTTGTACACCACAATACAGAAACATCAAGGACAGTTAAAACTAAATTAAAATATGTACAATAGGCGATCTTATCACTCTGAAAGTGATTTCTTCCAGACAACCTTTGCGTAGAGAAATGATGCAAACACAAGTTAAAATGGAAGGGGGCGTACAAAATAATAATAAAAAATATAATAATACATACAAATAAAGATAAGTGAAAATTATATATAAAATATCATATAACAGATTAAATGAAACGAGTACGAGAAAGGTAAAGTAATTTATGTAATAGCGTTCTAAATAATACGTTTTAACAAGACTTTTGAAAGAGTGAAGAGATTTAGCACGACGAATATGGAGAGGTGGAGTTCCACAATCGCACAGCAGTACGGTGAAAGATTTCCCGAAAAAGGAAGAAGAGTGCAAAGGTGTAGAGAGAGAAAGATTGACGAAGGGTCGAAGGAACCGATTATGGGTAAGAGAAAGATAACGAAACGGTTTTTTAAATAAAGAGGAGTGGAAGGATTATACAGCACGCTATACAACGCGGAGAGAATGTGAGTATTCCTGCGAAGGTGGATCGGACACTTACTCGAAGGTTATGGAAAACATCGTGAGGAGGCTTTTGTTTATTTATGTATTTATTTTATTTTATTATTATCATCTATAATAGTATATTTACCATTTTTATTCACAACCATATATTTATGTAACGCAACCAGATGAGAAAACTATATAGATATTCAAAAAATAATAATAATCACGTCGTAGCCTTTCGAATCTGACGAACTCGAACGGCTACGACGTGAGGCTGTTACCTCATCAAATGAAAATACTATGGCTGAGGATGCGGTGCCACAGGTTGCAAGTACGTGGATGCTGCCGTGAACCCCAGTTGAGGTTGATTCAAACGATGATGAAGCAGTCGCCCTGGAACTAGAACTAGAGCAGTATATTGGAAGAGGCGATTATAGAAATGCGCAGTACGCCTTTCGAAAATCGACCTCGACTTCACCGCATAGCCCTAAGTAAGCAGAATCGGGCTATTGTGATGGGTCTGAACTCTGAAGCTCTGGCTCTTTGCGAGTCGGACTCAATTGTTTTTGGCACCGCACTGACAATCTGCCTTATTATAGGCGCCAAGATTTCCACGGCTGGACGCGCAACTGGGCAAAGTAGAGCCATCCCATCCTGGAGAATAAGAATTGGGGAACGTATCGCAAAGGCTAAGTCTCGCATTGATATGCTTCAGGTCAAGCAATAACAGGCCAAGTATTGTGCTCAAAATCAGAATTGCGTTAGCTAAGACGTAAGTCTGTTTGTTGTAGCCGGATATAACGCAAAAACTGACGGAGTGCATAGACGATCTGAAGCAGAAAATCGCTGCTTGCGTAAAGTGGATTCGGTGATATACCGAGAGATCAACACGGTTCAACCAGGATCGTCTCCTTCAGATTGATCATAAGAGGCTCGTTGGAGAATCGTTGGAGCGACCAATGGTTAGTGGAATAGGCCCAGCACCGATTCAGGCTAACACTGTCGCATTCTGGCGTGGCCTGTGGTCAGAGCCTGTAAACCACAGCGAGGGCCCTTGAACAGAAGTTGTTGCGAGTCAGTGTAAGATTGTTATGTCTATGGACCCGTCATCATACCGCTAGCTGACGAAGCTAAGGCGATCCGTAGGGCCTCGAACTGGAAAAGTCTGGGGCTCGACGGGCTACGTCACTACTGGCTGAAGGGGTTCGTGGTGTATCACGCTGTGCTCGCCCGACAGTTTCAAGACTCTCAACCAGAAGTCTCTCAAGAGTCTCTTCACAACTGGGATCACTCATTTGGTTCCTAAGGACCACGCTACCATAGACCCGAGCATATACCGCCCCATTTCGTGTCTACCGACTATATACAAGACAATAACATCCATTATGAGCGCTAGAATCACTCGTCACCTAGACTCAAATCAGGTGATATCTCGCGCTCAAAATGGATCTCGGGGTGGTGGTCATCGAACCAAGGAACCACTTCTCATTGACGCGGTCATTGGCAAAGTGATGAAACGCAACCGTCGGAACTTCTTCGCCGCCTAGAAAGACTTCAGATAGGCATTGGACTCAATGCCCATACATGACTAAAGAACTGTATAAGATTGACTGTACAGGTAGACTTCCTCAAGCAGTGTATGGGGCAGTAGAATACGATCCTTTATCACCTGGGCGAGCGGATAATGCGGAGCAGCTGTGGAAAGCCGCATAAGAATAAGAAGGGGTATCTTCCAAGTCGATTGTTTGAGTCCAATCTGGTTCTACCTCTCTTTGAACCCTCTTAATACTCTACCGGAGGGCTCCGGGAGGGGATTTCAGCTTTGAAAAGGAGGTACAAAAGTGACCCACCTTTTCTATATGGATGACCTCAAGTTATTCGGCTCCAGTCGATCCCATCTTGTGGAATTGCTAAACATCACTTGTGATTTTAGCAATTCCAAAAAAAATATTGTCTATTAGAATTAAGCTGGGAACCGATAAGTGTACGGTCCTTCATGTTCACCGGGGATTTGTTGCGAACTCTGAGGCCATACATTTACATATGTATGTCCGTCAACTTTCCGAGGCTGATACAAAGCGATACCTGTGTTAGATAAGATAAGATGCTTTATTTGTTAGAATATGGTACATTACTGTTGTTACAAAAGAATTTCGATCCTAAATATTAATCAAAGTCAAATTTATCATTTAAGAAGTCATTTATTGAGTAATAGCGTTTATTTGAAAGAAATTGAAATAATTTACTCTTAAAGATTGCTATATTCATCTTTTTGAAACAAACAGGCAATTTGTTGTAAACATGTATTGCCATACAATATACATTTTTTGAGTAGAGTTGTATTCTT
>DWHP01009550.1:0-10165 GCA_018247895.1 Parnassius honrathi | reverse complement strand
GTTATTGATAGAGCACAATTTGATTACCAAAACAACATCGGTACACAGGATGCTATAGACACACTGCTCAATGATGTCATTGACAAATTAAGTAACAAAAGGTTGTTGCACTTTTTCTCGATCTGAGCTCCGTGTTCAATACTGATGGTATTCAATCATGATTTGCTTTTGGAAAAATTGTACAATTATGGGGTTCGAGGACAGACTCTGAAACTATTTCAATCTTACTTGAAAAACCGAAAAATGTTCGTAGAAATAAAAATGATGAACGATAGTATGACTGAAATTGTGACGAAGTCCAAAATGATTAATGTTAAAGTGGGGTACCTTAAGGCTCCATTTTAGGACCAGTATTATTTATTACTTTCATCAATGATTTAAACCATTATGTACGTAGAACGACAGACTTGAAAAATCTAGTCCACTTTGCGGATGACACTAACGCTGTTATCTCAGCCTCTGGAATAGCGGCTCTAGAAATTAAAATAAACCAAATATTGGAATCCTTTAGAAAGAAAGAAAAGAAAGGAAGAAAGAAAGAAAAGTTTATTTGGTACATACATTATAACAAAAACAATAAAAATAAAACATTTTGTATATCTTGTCCAAAATATTTAAACAGGAATAACATAATACGCACCAAAATGGTCTCCACTCAGCTTTAAGTCACGAATTGAAGATATTAGTAGAATCAATTCGTAACGCTGATTTTCAGTGGAGCCAGGAGTGTGAGGCAGACGACAAGTAACAGCAAGAGAAAAAAATAACTAAACAAAAATATAAAATAAAATAAAATAAAAAAAAAAGACTGTCAAAATTCCACGTATCGTGTAAAGATGAAAAAACGGTGGTATGCGTACAGAAAAAATTAAATAAATTGTTTATGTGTATATGGAAATGTGCGTGCGTGTTTGAGTGTGTGAGCGCGTTCGTATGTGCATGTACGGTGCTCGCGTTGAGATTGTTTCAACCGTACCATTTATGTCTATTTGCTGGATTTTTGTATGGAAATCAGAAACTTTTTGTAATAAAATTTTAAAAGTAGCAACTGTTTTACTATTTCTGATCGATGGTGGTATATCATTCCAGCATTTCGTGGCAACAAATCGGATACTACCACGAAAGGCGGCTGTGTGATGCTTAGGGCATGTGAGTCGTGATGCTGTCCTAACCGCACGCTGCAAGAAAATAAGCTTTTGGTACAGGTATGATGGTTCCCCGGTATTAATAACTCCAAAAAGCAATGACGCAACGTGGAGGGTACGTCGAGCAGCCATACTCATCAGGTCGTGTCGATTTAAAAATGGGGTTATGTGTGATCTCTTAGGGATTGTGAAGCAGAAACGTGCGCAGGCGTTTTGAACCCTTCGTATTAATTTTTTGATTCTAGCGAGCAAGCATTCTCCAAATACTGTATCCGCATAAGTTAGCTTCGACAGAATGAGTGATTCACACAACCTAATGCGCATGTCCACTGTCAAGTACTCTCTGATCTGGTACAAGACTTTGAGTCTATAGAAACAGTTACGCATGGTTTCTTGTACATGACCCTCAAAGCTGTATAGATAATGTGAGCTACTCTACTATGGAATTCGGGTCATTAACTGTTAAGAAGTTAGATAAAGCTGTGGTTCTTAGAGTTTTAAGTATTTCCACGTAGTTAATAGTTATTTTAGTTTTGTTTTTATTATTGATTTTTAAATTTGATATTTTAAGCAAGATTGTAAAGTGGTCTGTGATACTGGAATCAATCACAGTAGGGGATGATGTGTTACGACCATTACGGAATTTTATTATAAAACGATCAAGACAATTCTCTCCTCTTGTTAGTAGGAGATGTTCTGCCATTTCATGCATGTTAAGCATATTAAGATAATTTGTTCTATTGGTAGGTTCTTGTTTTGTTTCATCCGTTTTGTGTGTTTAGTTTATACTTATGTCGTCTGTAATAATAACATTTCTGCACTTATATATTAATCATATTTAAGTGGGAATTTAAAGAGTTTATAAAGTCGTCAACGTTTGTCATTTATGGGAAACAATGAATGCCAATAACAGTTAGATCATAGATAGATGGGTATGTTTTATTTCTGTTACTGAAGCCGCGATTGTATCTCTGATGAAGGCAACTACTCCATCAGCTTGATTCAAATGTTTAGTTATATTAAGTGAAACAAATGAAATTATTTGCAAAATATGTTTATCAATATGGAGTCTACATTCAGTAAGAATTATTATATCTACTTTTGTTTCAAAGTCGCACAAGTTAAGCTGAAAGGCAGTTAAATTAGCGTAGATATTCCGGATGTTCTGCGATACGTAACAAATTCTGACACATGAACTGGTATCAATGTAGATAGTCTATCAGTCTGACATGCAAAGGCTATAACTGTGCTATCTATTTCATTATTATTTGTATGAACGTTGTTTATTTATCGTGATAAGAAGCAAGCTGTGTTACTTTATTTGTCGCTTTTGAATGTTGTGACGTGCTATATGTTTAAGTTTTTCCGTAAACTGCAAATAATTGCAGGTCATAATATTTACAAGTCGATTAAAAAGTGACTTTAAGAGCTTAGTTTTAGGGCGGTTGAGTGCAATTATTAGATTTATATGTGAGTAGGTAATGTGTGTGACATGTGTGATGTAGATTTACATTAATGCTTATTTTAACTAAAAACAGATACACGTGATAAGACAAAATACATACTAACATAAAAATAATGACATCTAGTCATTTTGGCAATTTTAGATTGTGTACCTGTGATACGCTTCTAACAGGAATGATAGGTGAGTTTTCATCCTTTCGGAGATACACACGTCCAAAGGACAGCAGAACTTATATCCTTCTGATCTAACGAAGTCACGGGCAATGAAATGTATGTACGAGCGCCTCGAGCAGTTAAATATGGGGTTTCTTCGTTTTTGGTGGCTACTAAGTGGTTAGCTCACAGGTTTCTATATTTTTAATATTAAAAAGTTTGCAAATTTTTAAGATACCTGGCTTGAGTAATGTCGGCGAGAGTTCGACCACAATGTCCTTGATGTCTTTTTTTCTAACGTTGCATTGAATACCCTTTGTGAGGGACACTATCATTTTTATTAGATCTTCTTTAGATTTGTTAGTAATTAGAGGCATTTGGCATCGAATTCGTTAGTAGATTTGCGGTTTACGGTTAAAGAACGGTTTACGGTTTAAGAATTGTTATGTAGTCCTTATCTTTTCTTGATTGAATTTCAAACTGGTTCAGATTCTTTATCAGTTATTTTTTTATAGAAGAGGGGGCAAGCAGTTGTAGTCTTGAGCGGAATTTTGCCCCCCCCCCCCAAGAATACTCTTATCTAGATCTTCGCTTAATTCCGCCGCCATATTAAGATGGGGGGGGGGATTTGAGCCTCCGGCCACCTGCACTCACCAGACGAAACACGGAGGCAGAGCTCCCACTTCACGCCGGTATTCTGTGAGGTCGTGGTATCACCACGGTTTGAGCCGGCCCATACGTGCAACAGCAAAGCTGCCGCGTGGCTCTATCACTGTCCTTCATTTTGGGCCGTAAGAAAATCAAGGCACTGTTGCTGCTATTGTTATTTTTGTTTGATTTCAGTTTCAGTCGTATTACAATATTTTTCAGTTCAGCTTGTTGCACAGCGAGTAGCGATTTAATCCTGTTTATTATTTCGCCCTTGAACTTGTTAAATTCTTCCTCAAATTCAAGTTCTCGGCTTCGTTTTTGTCGTTTGGTAAACATCGTTAGGTGGGTTTTGCTCGTCACTTTTCGGTTCGGTAATATTAGAGTTCGACAAAGAAGCATGCATTTTTCTGTGCGTTCGCTATCAGGGGGCTATGACATTGAAGATGAACTGCGGCGCTTGATGTCGCAGTATCTTATAAAAAAAAAACTGCTCACTGTTGTATCGATGCAGTTGCTCAAAATTAACAGGACGATAGCAAAGTGTGGAGATTTTCTACCGTTGTAGGCGCCGTCGTAGCAGTGGGTGGGTGATTCGCACCAAGTTTCGTAACGTGCTACATCAGCTGTATTGGTATTTTGCTATGGCAAATCGGTGGGCGGAGCTAAGACTGCGGTACAATTACTGTCGTAGCAGCCAGCGTATCTTCACTTATGCACTCTTAGTATATCGTTAGATTTTGCTAGTTCAAAGTTATTTTCAAATTATTAAAAATATGAAAATTAGCAGTGACTGTGCAGACGTGCACTCTGAGAGCGGTCCGGGGGGGAAGAAGAACATTACAGTGGACAAAAATTTTGCAGGGCAGTGTCGGACTATCGAATTTGTCGGATCATAGAGTACTGCCTAAGACCCCTATAGTCCGGAATTTTTTACAATAGAGTACCTTGTAATCCGACAAATTACAGATACAATTATAAGATTCTATATGTTATATATTTGTACTCTGAAGTACAAATCATACTTCATTATGAATGTAAATTTAGTAAATTAAATATTGCAATGGAGAGCTTACGTTTTCTTACAAAATTTACGTCATTTAAGCTATATAACTCACAAAAAATATGCAATAACTTTATATTAGGAAATAATTGTGTACAAACAAAGGTACATACTAAAATAATCTAAAATATGAATAAATAAATATAGGAAGCATCAATTTAGAACGTTTTTTAATTAGTTTTTTAAAATTATGATCTTTCCACCATTTTTAGAACCAAATTTTTCAATCAGAATCAAAACCATACCCTACGCGCCGAGCACAATAGTGGTGGGGCGTACTTGTTCAATCATGCGAAGATTGTTAAAAAATATTTAATAATATATAATAGACCATGGTGGATAAGATGGGCGGATTACGGGGGTGCCGGTTTAGACAGGGGCTGGATTACCGGGGGTCCACTGTATTCACAATTTTTACTATCCTATTTTTGATGATGATGATTATAGACATCTGAATCTTAAATATGTAACAGAAACTTAACTACTTATTACAAATTAAAGTACTTAGTAAATACTTATTAATTAAAACATTTACGCTATTTGATTATTAATTGATTATTAAATCATACTGTTAAATTACCAATAAATAATGTTAAATATTATAAAGGATTAGTCACGTGGTTCACCCCCCACTAGTTGCACAGCTTACCCGCACGACTCCCTTCGATGCTGCCGTGCACAATATATCATTCTGTTTTTCATTCATTTATTCTGTTTCATTCCTGCCTTAAACTCTGTAGACTCCGGACGTGTCGGTTGAGTTCACTCCCGTCACTCCACTCTACTAGGTCATGTGTCCATTGGTGCATGCATGAACCTATAGTTAGTATCCAGTAAGCTTGGTGCTCTGTGTTTTGTGACTATATTAGTGCTTCACACTGTGATGCGCGAAGCACGCTGTCCCGGTTGACAGCAGTCTCACTGTGAAGTAAATCGGACGCTCGTTGTAGTGCAATGAGTGTTCGTACTTAGCTCTCAAACGACGAACTCGTCGACTTCCTGCGTCGAATCTTTTCTGATATTTGGTTTGCGTTCTTAAGACAGCGCAAGGATACGCTAATATGTCATAAGAAAAACCCCCTCTCTCCTCCTTCCGCTCCGTTATCACCGGTTTCATTCGCGTCGGTGAACGACGTTACTTCTTTCGCGTTTTCCGCGCAGTCAACTCGCAGCCCCTCTCCAGTCTTCTTGGATGCTGACTCAGGCTCTGACATGGAGACCGAGACCCTTACACTGCCCAAGCCCGAAGACGAAGGCTTCACCCTCGTCCATGGCAAAAAACGCAAGCGCGCAATCCCGAAAAAGACAGCCGAAATTAACTCGGCCCCCATCCTCCGCCGCTACTCAGGCACAAAAGCCAGCTCTTGCGGCGCGCATTCAAACCCACAAGCCCACGAATAAAGTCCCCTGCTGAACGTAGGGAAAAGCCGCTGCCACCCATCGTAATTCGAGACAAAACCAAGTGGAACAGCCTGTCCAATTGGTTGAACTGCAAAAAAATATGCCCAAAGGTGCCACAATACCGATTAGAACAACAGAATGTACGTTAACTCGACCGAGGAATTCCGAAGCGTGACTAGTCCTACCTACGTGCGTAGGAAATTAGCTTTCAAGGCCCAGAATCTTCCGGTTCGTGAAGTGCACAGAATGCACGACCAGACGGACAAAACTCGATTCCCTGGAAATTTTCAATGTCCGTCGTATCTGCAACTTAACCGGGATTGCAATTGAAGCTCCCCGAAATAGAGGCATCGTTGGTCAACGTCACCTTTATTTTACATGTGGAAATGCCTAAATGTCGCCTCGTAGGGGCAAGCAAGTGTTATGCCGGACTCGCACCGACTAAAATCCCACTGTGTTCTACCTTCTTCGCATATTGGCAGGGCCACGGGAACGATTTCGCTTCCATCCGCAGCTCCACCAGCGCAGGCTGTCCCATGGCAATCCCTCCGCGGGAAAGGACTATTCCTTCCCCATATCCTTTTCAGGTAAGGCGCACCAGAACCCATGGCCTTCCTTCGTGGCCCCTAACTTCGTATGCGCAACAGACTCCCCCATGTCCAATGCGCGAAGGCCATGGGGCAAGGAAAAACGAGCACTCAGTAGCATAAGCCTTCCTGACGCCGGCAGCGGATCTGGTCTATGTAGGAAGAGCGGTGCCTCGCAATGCCGACACTCCTCTCCCCGCGCAACCCCGTCACCACCACGTCAATTAACGGTGCAGCCACGCAAATGGCGCATTGCCATACCAACACTCCTCTTCCTCCACGACTCTATCTCGACTACAGCGGTAGGGGGAAAGGGCATCACTCTCACCGCAATTTTACACTAACACGCATCCGAAGTGGGCTTGCCAAGCCCATTTGGTGTGGACTCTTCGGGCTTGCCCTACACCTCGGGCCAGCTATGTGGGTTCCTCTTAGTTTACCGTGGGTGACCAAGCCACGGCTACTAAGCCCCCTCCCCGCCATGACAAGGGAGAACCCGTTCGGAGGGGTGGCTAGCACCAACTATGCTTACTCTAAGGCCACTCGGCCAGAATTTGTTACGCCAGGCCTAAGTGCGTCAAGTGCCAATTGTCGCCAAGAGAAATACCCAGCGAACTGTCGCAAGTGTTTCAAAGCACCGCGATGCGAACAGCGCGAGGGTAAAAGCCGTCTCAGACGTGTGAATCGGCCCAGCGTGTCACGCTCTCGGCTGCCTGCCCCCAAACCTGCACCATCTTCTGAGCCATCTTCTGCTCCTCAAACCGCCACCAAGCCCACCCTCGTTGCCAGGGATTCCACGCAAGATAGTATTACTCCCACGCCTATTAGTGCACTAGTCGTCTCACGGCCATTGCAGCCCACCTAGGCCCCCAAACACAAGCCTGTCCCACAAGGCTTATCTTCCTTCGCTGCTGACTTCTCCCTAGTTTGTAACTTCATCCATGCCACAAGCCACATCAACGTCGCTGAATTATCCTCCCTGGCCCATAATTTTTGTGAAAGAACAAACTCAACGCCACGATTGAGCACATAGTTCAAATTGACGCAATCTGGTCTTTCCAGTGCACCTAAATACCATATTCAAAACTTGATGGAAATGGACTCAGGGACCAAAAAGTTAAGATCGCGCTCTTCTTGCGCAACTACGATGTAGACGTTATGCTAGTGCAAGAAACCTTCTTGAAGCCTAGCCATCGCGACACCAGGATCGTAAGTTACACCGTAATTAGAAATGATAGGTTGACCAGTCCCAGAGGCAGCACCTTGATCTACCACAAGAGGTCCTTGCACTGCGTACCTATCAACGCTCCCCGTTAGCTAACATTGATGTTTTTGTATTTAAGGTAGCAATGTCTGGCCATCCGCCACTTACCATCGTTTTGGCGTATCAACCGCCAATGGAGCTTATTTTAGACTCAGACATTTTAGAATGACTAAACCAAGGTTCCAGTGTTATAATATCTGGAAATCCCAACAGTAAACATTCCTACTGGAACTCGTTTACAAGAAACCCAAATGACAAGGTATTGTTCAATCTCACGCAGCGACTAAACTTTGATGTTATCGAGCCCGAACCTCCAACTCGCTACCCATTTGCTACCAGTTGAACACACATCCTTGACAACCCTAGAGCTTAACTCGGATCGTAGGCCAGTCCTTTTGCATCTTGGCCAGACCGCAGGTGAGGTCCTTCAGACTAAAACCATACTGACTGGCATAAGCTCTAATTCAAACTTGATCTACGACCTTCCAGCACTTAGACACGATTCCTGACCAAATAGACATGCCAGAGGAAACCAATAAGGCGATCAGCGCTTTATCGGTCCACCTCACCTCAGCGGTCAAAGAATGCTCTCGAAAGGTTCGAATGTCGAGCAATCGACCGCTTGAACTTCGGAGTAATATTCGACAACAGATTAGGGTGAAAAACGCGGCGAAAAAATGTCTAACATTACGATCACTACCGCACTATAGACAATAAATTTAGACTGCGCAACCTCCAAAACGAGATAAAAGAGTGCATTGCCGAATTCACAAATGATAAGTGGGATAATCTGTGAGAGGATAGCAAGCCATACCAAATTAGCTTCTGACAGTTGACCCAAGTTCTGAAAGCAGATCAATTCTCACACATGCCACCCCTAATTAAAACTATCTAGCCTTTGATGACTGAAAAAGCTGAATGCATCGCGGACAGTTTAGACAGCCAATGCACTCCTACTAGCGAACCCATAGATCCCGCTCACCTTGCAGAAGTCGAAGCGGAGGTCGAGTGTAAGTCTGCAAAACCACCCACGGACGACCCTTTAAAGCCTGTAATTTGTCAATGAAGTCACAATAGCAATTAAAAACCTTAAAAGGAAATCAGCACCCGGCCCCAACGGCATTAGCAATAGGGTGCTTAAATCATTCTCAGCGCCACTTTTAACGCCCTTCTCTCCAGCGGCTCCTTCCCGGACGCCTGGAAAGAAGCCGATGTAATAGGAATCACGAAACATGGGAAACCGCGCGACTTAGCCTCCAGATAAAGACGCATAAGTCCCGTCAGCACTCTGGGGAAAGTATACGAACGACTTATATTAAATCGCCTCCATAAATTTGTTTTTGCTAACATAATTCTTCCAGAGGTGCAGTTCGTCTTCAGACTCTTCAGAACACCGAACGACACGAGTTAGACGTCAAAGCTGGGGCCCGCTACCCCCCTGTTCTGACGGCTTTAGATAACTCATTTACGTGCACTTTCAATTAACGTAGGTGAACATCGTTACGCAAGAAACCATGCAGATCGATGTAAAATGTCCGTTTTTATTTTCAAGCTTGGCACCGTTAGGCCGCGAGCCCTAAGACCTATGAAGCTGTAAAAGCCAAAAAGCCAGCAGCATTAACATCACCATATAATACTATGGTGTGTTGTGCTCACACTGGAATACGAATATTTTTTCATTCAAGGCTTTCCATATCGATACCTGGGTTGACGTGCCACTAATAGGCTACGTAAGCTTTAAAAAATAAGCATTCTAATAAAATAAATGATTGCTATTCTGTTTTATCGTTATTATTCATATTAAACTATGACGCTGGCTGGTGACGCGTGATATATCTATCATCCTATTAAATCTTTCGATTTTGTTGTATATTAAACGCAACGTAAGAGAATAATCAATCTTATTAATTGTTAATTTCTTAATGTTATTGTATTAACTTAGATTCATGTGCTACATTGTAATCAGCTATATAATACGATATGAATAGAGAATCAAAAACATTTATGGCTTTTAAGCAATTTACTTCACGTTGTAATTTAATTAAAGATAAAACATATCAACCTACGAGGCAAAGACAGTTTAAAGTTAGAATAAAAGGGTGTATATATATGAACGGGGACTAGTATAAATGTTAGAGAAGGGAAGCGATAAGTGAATATTAGTTTAATTAGTGAAATAGTGAATATTGTATTATAAAAGAAAGAACTTAAGAAAATCGATTAATTTTCAAATTGTTTGGGAAAATTTGTTCAGGAAAAGCTACAGCTCTAAAGTATAATCAAGAAAGAAAAACAGATTAGGCAAAAGTAAAGTAAAAGTTAAGCGAAAGTAGTTGTCATATTTTCTAGGAGCAGTTATAAGTAATTTTTTTTTTTTTATAGGACAGGGTGACAAACGAGCACACAGTCCACCTGATGGTAAGTGGTTGCTGTGGCCCAT
>DWHP01009549.1:0-10166 GCA_018247895.1 Parnassius honrathi | reverse complement strand
CTCGTATACCACAGAATAAATAATAGTCTAAGAATTTAAAAGCTATAATTGATAGATGGATTGGCGTCTTTAAAAATTATGTCAAAATAACTTTAAATTATTTCGCCTGAAGATGTCTTTAAAATTTATATTCAAAAATTAAACAACACTTCAAAAAAAAACTTAAAACAAAAAATTGTTGCACTCAAGTGCACATAATAAAAATAACTTGCATTAGTAATTCAGTTAAAGATTTTATTTTAAATAGCCAAAACTATGGTCTTTTTCGTTAATTAATTAATTTTTCGTTATTACATTTAAACTACATTGCATGTTTAAAATTGATAATTTTTATCTTAGGCCTTTTTAAGTCAAGTAGTTCTCACGTGGTAGTGCCACGCTACTACTATATTATGGTTCACGCTCTCGCAGAATACCAGCGTAAAATAGCAGCTTAATACTACGGTACTCGTACTTCCAGTTAAAATGGTCACGGTTCCCTGTATATGTACAGTGAGTACGTATACAGGGAACCGTGACCATTTTAACAGGAAAATAAAAATTCTATGTTAGTCCTCAGGGGTGACAACGCATTTGCATTTTGATTCTTAATCGAGGATAAACGCAGATGTCTATGCTCGTTTATCCCCCTTATTGTATAAAAAAGGTAATCCCACATACATGCTAATTAAATAGTTTTTCACAGAATTGTTAAAATAATATATGTGCATAAAGTTGATATTTAAAATAAGCAATAATATTTAAAACTTTTTTTTAATAACAGTTGTTCGCGCAAATTGCAAGCATGAAATTTCAAATTATGGGTAATCTTAAATCCACGGACAGTATAATTTTAATTAAGTGAATTCTATGAAATCCGTATTTCCATTTGTTTAAAATGGCTGTGTCCGTTCATAACCGCATTTCATGCCGTGAGTGGCGTAAAATATTATTAAGGAAGATGCTAAAAAGTTGTTATGCACATCTATGAATAACAGTATAACTAATTTCGTCACTGCCGTAATGATTTACTCATAAAATACCCTAGCCAGCGAGAGGACGCAGCGTCAATGGTGCGCGACATCCATCATCATCATACAATCATGGGGCTCATGGCAAATCCTTCATGTCCAGGGGTGGCACATTTACGGGCTGTTGAAGTAGCAAGGTCTACATCTAGCAGTGAATTTTGTAAGTTGTTAAAGCTGGTGGGTGGAATCCTTGTTTCCATCCTTGAATCCATTTTTTCGTTCCTGTTTATTGAAAGCAAGCTTTTCTTGACTTCAGCGCATTCGTGAATATAAATTAATTTTTTTTTGTAATTTTCCATATATAGTTTTTTCATTCATTATATTCAAAGTAAACTTTTTTCTTTTTAGTAACAACTTTTATCTGTCCTACAGCTGTGTACAGTCTTTCTCTCATTTTCTGAGTAGATTATGGTGCACTTAGTCAACCGCGGTGCTTCAACGTGTGTTGTCGGAGCCCACAGGTCCTCGAAATAATTTATTTCAATGATATTTCTCACGTTCTTTTCCTTTGTTGCCGGGCACCCGATCATATTCAAAATAATGTTTAAATTATCAAAACATTGTTTTCAATATGATTCAACTAAAATGTTCTTAAAAAAAACTTTTTTGCTCATATATTTTGTAGCTAAATTTTAAATTTTACATATTTAATTATTTTTTTATTTTGACCATAAACTTTTCACATTTAATCATAAGGTTAAAAGTATCTCATTAACGTATTGTTATAGACGCTATTCGAGATTAAAACCAAATTCAGATTTCCTGTTAAGCATACAATTTCGAGGGAAGGGCGGCTCTAAAGATAATAAATCCTTAATTATACGCCGATCCATCATCGAAAACCAACAAACAAGGTAGGCACATTGTAAGGCGGAGCCCACCCACTGTCCGAATGTAAAACGTTTGCCTTTGGACAGTTTTTGGGAGATTATATTAATCGTACAGTTTTAAATATTTATTAGTATAAGTGTGCGTGACTGCCTCGTTCGTCTAGTGATAGCGATTGCAGGTCATGAGGTCCCGGATTCGAATCAAGAAATTCTGCACCTGTGCTTGCGCATACACTCGTGCACTATAATCCTGTCCTGTACCTGCGGACTGACTACCGTGAATGAAATTCAGTCTAGAGGATATTAATATAACAATTATAAGTGTGCGTGATTAATTAATTATGTCACACTAAACGAATTGAATATTAAAGTAAATGTAGTTCAACATCGTCCTTTTTGGCTTAACCTTCGTTAATAATTCTTACTAACAGTAATGAATCTCAGAAGGAAAGTGACGAGGCATCGAATTCAAATTTCGAAGTGGGCTGGTACACGCTAAGCTACAACAATGGCGGCGATGCGATGCGATGGCAATAAGCAGGCGCTTCGAAACAGACGCGAACCGTCGGAATCGTGCGCGGTATCCGTGGATCCGAACTAACCAAGTTCTCAATCTTGAGGTCTCAAGATGCATTTTATACTCATAAAAAGCTCAAATACTTCGTGCATTTTAGGATATTAAAAAAAAAGGAACGAATGGCCGCCTGTATTTTTAAAACTTAATATTATGATACCATTTTTCTTTATGTATCGCTAACTAAAATAATGTTATTCGCTAACATAATTCAGTTTGATGTGATACATTTTAATATATACCTAACAAAAACAACTAGGCATTTAAGTTGTTGTTAACATGTATGGATAATAGGTACTTCGAGTTTCGTGGTTCATGGAGCCGATTTTTTCGTCATTAAAACTGTCGTTTACGTTATTGTAGTTTATTAAAAGATATTTCCTGAGATTAGATAGCATAATTTAAAAGCTATTTAAAAACTAGCTTTTACAGCCAGCTTTTATAGATAGCGTTGCTACAGGCAGCATCCGGGTCAATTATTAGATCTCTATGGTATCTTAAGAACATAAATATGTAAAGTTTCGGCCTAAACCGATGCCAGCAAGTGCATCGTAAATTGATTATTTAACTGAAAAGACATACAAAGAAAGCAAGTTAACTAAAAGCTTGTAAAAAACACAAAGACGTAAACACATGAAAAATAGCTTATCCATTATCATATATAAATCATTAAACACAAATTTGGGAAGAAATAAATATTTAAAAACTTGTTTATCCGTATTTCATTATAATTTTTACGTCCAGCAAAGCAAGTCTCCTTTCCAATAATGAGGCTCGACTGATAGGATCTCTGCGGTTGCGTCCGTGATCTCCGTGCGAGATATGCAGAAACCCAACTCTCGGCTCGCTTTGTGACCCGTCAGGGCAAACAACAATGTTGCATATGCGTAGACGCATCTTTGTGCCGCCTTTTCTTATCTTACTCAAGTATACACTACTTTTAAAAGCAAACAAATTGTGTTATCTATTTCAAGAGAAAATAAAAGCTATGGCTAGAACTTCTGAATCCAGTTTAGTAAATATTTGACACTAAGATAAGTACCTACCTAGTAAGTACATTACAAGAGTTTTGTTGTTCAATAGCCAAAACTTAACCCAGATTTTTTAATAATTATTGCAAAATTTTTGGGATAATTTATGGTATATTATAGGGAAACACGTATATATGAAGAAAGTATCAAAATACAATCTAAATTTTCCAAAAATACAAGAAAGAATGTCTCAGTGTATTATTTGATTTTTTATTGAAAATATTTTGGCGGTGCTAAAGGTTTCATTGTAATACAATAGTAGATTTACTACTTTGTTTGCAATCAATTCCTACTTTTGTATCTTATGTGTTTGTTTGATTTTCAAATTTCGGTATTTAAAAAAAAATCTTATGTTATACTTAGATATTGTTCGCTTTAGTCGTCTACCTTAGCAGCAAATATGACATTATTTAATAAAATGTTAATTAAGTTCTTAGATTACCCTTAACGAATCCCAATAAAATCGGAATTTCAGTTCGTTTAAATAAGCACTCTTCTGCAAAAAATTTAGTCAACTCACTACGACAATGAATCCGTGTACTACTGGTACGACCACGTTGTCAAAAATGAAAATTATTGCGCCATTGCAAACTACAGTGATTATACATCAAACTGCCTGGGGAAACATCTCTTGCTCATTGCCAGATGATTGAAGACCCCGCCGCCTCCGCCAGTCCTGACGTGTAAGCGAAGAATACATCTGTGACCTACGAGCGCGACGAAGACGGCAACAGTTCAGCATCTGATTAGCATCCAAATTACGACGCGGGCGCAGTGGGATCGCATCTTCGAATGTAGTGATGTGTTTGTCGTATTAAATTTATCGATCCCTTATTTTAAAATGTATTTTTAAAGTATGTAGTTAGCCATTTAAGAAAATGGAAAACGTGGAGACTAAGGTCACAATTATAATTATTCATTATGTTGTTACTTAGATGCACAGGTCATTCAAAAATTATAAACTTTGATGCATGCATAAACTTTTTTTTAATAATTGAAATATTATTCTAACTAAAAATAATTAGTAAAATATAAATTTATTCAATTTATACTTACTAAAAAAGATAAACCAATGCAGTCACATATTATGATCAGTTAAATTTAGATTTGTTGCGTTAAAACTTAAAGATAAATCATAACATAAAGCTAGAATGCTATGTTGATACGAGAATCTATTTCAAAATAAAATTAATTAACAGAAGGTGTTAAACATATTTTATTAATATTTACGCGCAGATAGAAAACTTTATAACTAATTATTTAAAAAAAAGGTTGCATGTTATACTGTGACTATAAATGGCGAATGCTCCAATAAAAAAAATGTTAGTCGATAAAAATACCCGCAAGCACAGCGCTATCAACGGGAATGCCGCTCGGTGCAAGGCTGGGCGTGCTCGAGTTAAGATTACATCGGCAGCGCCAAGGAAATTTAAAATAAACAAGAAATTACGAACCATCCGAAGATTATACACCTCCGAACTGACCGGCGGCGGACTGCTAGCGAAATTGCTCATTAATTTATCCAATCTTGTTACAAGTAACGGAATAATAATAAGTAGATAATGGATCGTTCTTCATGAACGGTGAACGGAATAAAGTTATAAGTTCGTAATAAAAGTTGCTATAAGACATTGTGTAACAACACAAAAAATACTGAATGTAACAATACTTACATATTTAGACACTTACAAATATTTTAATGATAGGTAGGTAGGATACATAATCAGCGAGGAAATAATCTAATACTTACACAAAAAATATTCGTATTTTATGCGCTGCCATACCGTTCATCAGATTGCGCTAAAACTTTGTCAATTAACTGCTTGCACTTGCGCGATCGTTGTAGGCCATAGTACAATTAAATTAAAGAAGGTGGCGCGCGTATCGTACCGACAAATTTATTTGAAAGTTATATATATTATTAAATTTTAATAAATGTACTATCATTCATATAAAAAATAAAACTCCTCCAAATTTAAAACGATATTATTTCTTCTGTGGGGCGTTGCTGCCACGTGCTAGGAAATAATTGTTGAAATATCGTTTTTAAAATATACTCAAGTATCGAAATGAAATACATGCGCATATAAATGCATAATCCCTAGTAATTAAAAATGTATCTAATATTGCCACTATAAACATGAAATACAGAGGCATAATTCAAAAATATTTCAATGTGAAATTAACTATGTTTTACTGCCTTGAACACAGCGCCGTCTAATTTTGTAACTTGTACCAGATGTAACATGTAACAGATATTTTATTGCCCTATCCATTGCCATTTGCTATCACATTTCGTTCAAATTTAAAAAGATTTATACGTTTGACGTTTCTCATTGGTTTCTAGTTACATCTGAGCATTACATTTCAATCGCATCTGTGATAAAGACAGTATTATCCCAGAATAAATACTATTACTAACGTAGTATGAGGTTATTATGTTCGCAGGAGGCTATAATTACTTAAGCACATCAAATATTTAAACGAATTTTATATTTATAAAGTTAAAAACTCAACGCGAACAAATTGTAGAGGTATAATGGCTTCACGTTCCATCGGATGCATTGCTTGGCGCATTATCACAAAACCAATTTGACGTTTCTCATTTCACCGCAACCACAACATGTGCGCTCATCCAACTTGTTTCATGAAGAGCGATCAGCTATTATGTTCATAGAACTAGTTCAAGCTTCGAGGTGGGTACAGCATTTCTTTATCATTACAAGCTGAACAATGACCTCCCTCAAACCCTACATCCATCGACTTCCTGGATCTCTTACCAAGTCGACATTCCCATCTTACTGACGCTAACTAGATAGTTAGGGCCCTCCCTACACCTTACATACATTTCTTCCCCATTCGTTATCCGTTCTTTGAGCTACATCGCCGGCTCATTGCAACTTCACCTTACAGATCCATTGGGCTATGTCGGCTAATCTGGTTCTACCGCGGATATCCTCACAGCAGCTAGCGTTTTTAATTGTGTATAATTTGAAGATCTTTCAAGTGGCGACATATTATTATCCTAAGAATAAATCACGTGTATATATATAATTGTGTATAATAAATAAATTTTATATCATGATGTAGAGATATTACTACTACTACTGTAATACTTTCCTTAACTTAGAGCTAAATTATTTGCGCCGTTGATTTTAAATGTTTATTTTTAAATATTAATATTTGATAAAAGGAAACCAATAAAACTTTGAAAGGTATTGCCAACTGATAAGACTTTGTAAATGTACCATTTAGCCATTTACCTATTGTTAGATACACCAAAAATATTTTTTTCTGCATTTGCAAATCAAAAATACTTCTGATCAGAAGTAAATTATATTTCTATTTTCATAAGCATTATCTAAGCTAATCATATATTATTCCTTTCAGAATTAGATTATGTGAACAATACTATTCATCATTCAATTCCTGTTACGATGATCAATGTAGTGTACATAAAAGTCTTAATGATTAATATGTTTTCACTACCGACTAGATCGAAATTTATAAAATACAGATAATTAAGGCGCATTATTACTATCAACACTACGCATTAATATTTCTGTCAGAGGGACCATCAGATACACCATCAAAGAGCACCGGCGTAACATAAATTTACGTGAAATTATCATAACGAGTCGGTTTAGTAACAAAATTCTGACTTTCTAAGAAACTAAAGACGTCCGCCTTAAACTTGTAAGTTACAAGTTTCAGCGGCTAGTCGTCTATGCGCTCTGTATTGGATTGACTGCTGAAATAAATTGGATGATTTTCGACAAATTTGCAGATGTTATAATTATAAGACAAAGTTGGGCAGGCGAGTGTTTGTATGTAAGGAGTAAAATCTATTTAAGTATAATTTTATATAGGTATGTATGAATGTTAGAGAACACGTAAAAGTTTACATTTTATTAGAATGTGTCAGGATCGTACCAAATGAAAGTCCGTGTCATAACTATGACAATATCAGATTGTACAGACGTTCGAAATGGGTGACATGAATTATAAAGTTCCGTTACACACATACAAGGTTAATCTAGTTAAAGGACGTTAAAAAAATCATACTCTCATACAGAGTACTAAGGAGTATATTAAATATAAAATTCCACACTGTTAAAATAATAAGGTACTTCCTGCCATCTTGATTAGGGTGGCAAGCATGAACTCTAATATAATATAGTCATAAAACGTTATTTTTGGGATTACATACAACGAAAAGGAAAAAACTACTCCTAGGGTCACTTTGTATTCCGTCCGCCCGTCCGTCCTTCCATCTGTCCATCTGTCAAGACCTTTTTTCTCAGTAACGGGTAAAGAGGTATCAAGTTGAAATTAAATTGGAGTAAAGACCGTGACGAAGTGATCGTAAGGGTGACAAACGACCACACAGTCCACCTGATGGTAAGGGGATGCTACGGCCCATAAACAAGAAAGAGCAAGGATGTAGACATCTGTCCTCGATTAAATATCAACGAGAGCAAAAACGTCGCTACGGTCAGACTAAGAAGGAATGCCTCGTTTCCAGAAAAATAAGGTCTCCGGTTCACCACAAGAAATACAGCAGTATTGAGCTGCTACTTTACGCTGGTATTCTGTGAGAGCGTGGTCCTTTCCTGGTCGAGCCGCGCTCGTCCAATACGTGCTACAACCATAATGTAGCTGCGTGCTAGTGGCTCTACCACGTGTACATTTTCACCACGTTTCCACTGCAAAGGACAATGTCCAAAATCGCCCTGTGCAATAAAAACATCGGACATACACGATAATTAATTATCTATTTTATTATATTTTTTGCAAATACTTTTATAACACGGACTAGCTGCAAGCAAAAATGAACATTAACAAAGTATTCTATTCGACTTATAACATTATTCGCCGCCATCTTCGCCAAACGTCATGTGGTGTATAAAATTACAAGGGACGCCCAATCTATTATAATTTATTCTCTCATTTCGACTTACGCACTCGTTCGGTGCTCGGTGCCTACCTTGCCAGTAATTCCCGGGATGGATGTCCAGTTTTTAAAAATGTATAAAATTACTAGGGACGCCCAATCTATTATAATTTATTCTCTCGTTTCGACTTACGCACTCGTTCGGTGCTCGGTGCCTACCTTGCCAGTAATTCCCGGGATGGATGTCCAGTTTTTAATAATGTATAAAATTACTAGGGACGCCTAATCTATTGTAATTTATTCTCTCATTTCGACTTACGCACTCGTTCGGTGCTCGGTGCCTACCTTGCCAGTAATTCCAGGGATGGATGTCCAGTTTTTAATAACAATTTAATCGTTTATAGGGAACTCTATGTGCATAAAATGCAAAAAAGAAGTCAACCACCATAAAATACTACAGCCAGTAACGCTACCTATAATTGCATTCATTAAAATTGGAAACGTCGATTACTGAATAGCAAGGGTCGGTTAGGGAATGAGAGCGACAGATGATTGGCAGTTTTTCTGCTCAAACGAATTATGCGCCAATGTCAAGTAAATAAATACATTTTATAGTAGGTACATAATTGTAATGTAGCTTACTCGGGATTAATGTGCGCAAGAATTCGTCCACAGACAATTTTATATAACATTGTCTGTGGACGAAACACAATTCTTATTAAATGTTATCTATACATATAATAAATAACTTCTATGTTTTATGCAAGTTTAACACGACGTAAACTTTTAGAACCGTTTCTTTGGTTAATAATTACTAAATTCCGTAAATTCTACAATTTACCAATATTTTAATACAAGGAAATACGTAAGTTTACTAGGCAGCGTCAGAATTTCTTTGTAGTTAATTGTGACAGGGAAATAACGAATTCGGGAGACTTCATCAACGTCGGCTGTTCACTTTTATTTTCCGTTGAGTAATAGATAAGCGAATCAAACAAATTATGTATATAATAATGCCCACCTTATTTACTAAAACTGCCAAGATGATGTAACGCGTAAGATCCCTGATTATTTAAAATGTCTTATTGAGGTCTAGTGTAACGGAATTAATCGGCAACCTCGGATGAAGTCGGCTATACTGATAAAATTATGAAAGTTATAGTAATGTTTATTAATGCTTAGTTAACCCCTTTCGCAAATTTTTGTTAATCGTGCACTATATTGACAATCGTAATTTTTTTTTATGTGTAAATGAAACCGTAACCTTATTCTATACATTTTATTTAGTAAGTATTCATTTTTTTGCCATAAAGTTACGCTCATTTTAAAAGTTCACATCGCTAAACAGTGGTAACTCGTAAGTCACTAATGACTTATTTTAGTATGTCGGTTTAAGAAAATGCAAATTCCTAAAATAGCACGAGAAGGGGAGGAACAGCTGTTGTTATTTACACCATTTATGTGGAAGAAATTACAATAATGTTTATATATAGATTCCTGTTTTTATAGTAGTTAGTAGTTCTAGTAGTTCTTATTTAAATACTATTTTATTTTTATTTCATCCGGGTATAGGCATTAAGCACATAGTTAATTTATAAACCAGCATCAGGCTTTAGATTCTGACTATAAAACCTGGCAATAATCTCTGATATAAGAAGGACCTATTTATACAGCCGTACCCATTGAGTTATTAATATATAAATCAGTGGCCGTACCATACTAATTTCCTTGTTTTTATTCTGGTACCTATGTTTTAGGTGTCTATAAAATCAGCAATATGGTATAATGTAGGATTAAAGCAATAAACACATTTTTCCTGGTAAACCT
>DWHP01009548.1:0-10166 GCA_018247895.1 Parnassius honrathi | reverse complement strand
GCTTATGCAGCCCCCTCTAAGTACGAACCGTAACAACCCTATGGTCTTGTGGTTGCATAACTACGTTTAACTTTAAATATTATTGATGTTTACGTTAAATATGTTTATATTTTTGGTATATATTTATGAAAATACTTAATATATTTTAACGGAGCGAAAAATTTTGTACCGAAGAATGAAAGCTCTGAATTTAGGAGCCATTTTTTACTTTTTGGTTTAAGTTTTTACACTTTTGATTGCACTCAATGACGTCAATCGTGTAGTGGCAGTGTGAGAATATAACCCCGATTCGCAAGCGGCGCCCGGGGAAACACGTCAAGAAATGGGCAGCAGCGTGTTCCTAATGACGACTAAGAACAAAACACCGCGGCTGCCGACCCGCTTGAGGCAGCCTGTAGGGGAGCCTGTGCCCAGCAGTGGACTTTAATAGGCTATAACGGTAATAGTAAGAAATATCACAAATTGAAGATAACAACTACAATGTCGTTTAAATAATGATTAAGAACTTGGCCTATGTAATTATGTCCAATCCAATATATAAATATCCAATTGAAAAAATGTCCTTTTTTCTAAACTTAGGAGTGTCATTAATTCTTAAAATTTATATGGACCCCTTAAATATAAATAATTTAATAAAAAGTAGAATTATTACATCGGTTCAGCACCTTCCGAGAAATTGGTGATAGTAAATACAATTACACGAGTCTAATATAGAATATTCTCGTTTTAGGAACTCGGTTAAAATATAAGTATTTCGCACTGTGTAATTTTGTATTTGAAGCCGCTCATACAATCATTATTTTGGTTTGCTGAACCTAAGAGAGGAGAATTTTAATGATTATGACTATTATATGATATTGTAAAGATAGGCATAATCGACGTAAACCGAGGTGCAGCCTAAAAAAGCAAAAGGTACACCACTGAGGCCTAAGAGGCTAAGGCCTCAGTGGTATACCTTTTACGGCGTAAATCGCTAAGTAGGGTTTACTTTTCTTACATTTTGTGCTTTGGTCTGATTGATTTTCTTCAAAACAAAAAACATTACATCCCTACTAGGATTTCATAAAAACTATAATATACTGTATGCCTCTTGACTACTCGAAAGTTTTATCAATGAAACCAACAGAATAACAGTGCTGCAGCAATATCACCGCATTACAATGCCGATTCGATGACCTCTTTGTCGCTTGAATTCAATAAAAAAAATTTGTTTTACCCTTGCTTGACTTTTTTGCTTAAAATTTTATGATTACGTACGCGACAGTGCTCCAGTTTCAGTAGATGGAGTGTATTTACTGTTCGAAGCATTGTTAACAAAAAATCAGTTGGGCAGCGAACGCAATCACAGATACGAGTGCGCAAATTTAAAAAAAAGGTAAATACGACTTATTTCTGTATTCAATATAAGAATTTTGTGTCATTTTTCCACTCAAACGCTTTTCGTATTATGTCATTGCTTTTTGTAGCACCGAAATATGGTGTATTTTAAGTTTATATGAGTGTTTGGCTTATTTTATTTACTTGTTTGTATGTTTGTAAAGAGAATGAAAAGAAAGAGAACGATAGATGAGATTAACAGAAAAAAAGTACTCTGTCAGTGAGCATAGGCAATTATCAGCACGGTCTCCTATGCTGTCAACAATACTCCCCTGTCCACAATTCTAAGTCGTAATATATGCTTTGACAATATTAACTTCCACAGCAAGATAACCTATAACCCGATTTAGAAAATTATTTAAGTCGTGAGGTACCCATTTCTCAACAGAATGTACAGCTGAGGCGGAAATACTGTTAACCAACTTCCCGGTGAATCTTTAGAAGCTAAATCTGTCATGTTAAATTTTTTTTTCTTATAAAGATACACTTTAAAATGTTACTTAAATATCTTGTACCACAATGGTTCACCAAAACGTCCGTATAGTTATTTTCTACCACCATGACGCCGGGCAAAATAATTCACCTAAATATGTCTTGTTAGGTAGCTGCGAATAAAGGAAGATGCCCATTTTTCACTTGACCATGTATAGAAATGAAATAAATTTCTGCTTATTTAATTGTAAATTAATTACGCTTATTACATTGTTAAAAGAAACGCAGGAAAAATATTTTTTAATATTTCTTTAAGCTTATTCTACCTCAAGGGTGAACGTGTTACTACTATACTCATATCTTGAACGCATCCCAATTACCATTTTTCCAGGACGTTCCATTTTGCACACCTCTACTTACTTTATTCAATTGTGTTTCTGAGTTTTATACATTATTTTGTTTCATTTAATCAGTAAATATTTCTTTAATTAGTATTTGTATAGTCCCAGATTAACAAAAGTAAAATAATAAATTAATTAATTAATAATTGAGTACGTCATGGAGTGCACACGAATGAAACCGATTTTTTGACATTTGACAGTTCTGAAATTGGCATCGGCGTAGTCCTTCGTCCTCGATAATTAATAAACCATACCACTTTAACATGTGCTTTATTTGTTTTTCCCATTTTATTCATCAGGTAGGCATGTAAGTATGTACCGTAAGCCAATGAAATGTGTTTGGATGACAAGTGATCATTATGACATTACAAAAAATAAGTTAAACTTTTTGGAGATAAGAAATTGTCTATCGTTTTTTACAAAAAATATAGTTGATAAGTACTTATGTGTGCTGGAGAAACAGGAGATATGGATCGACGCTCAATTAATAGTGACAATCGTCGAGAGTAATCAGTGACTTAGGGGCAGTTGGTTCCAAGGAATTCGTAAAGTAAAAAATACGTTTTAGACCATAGCTAGGTAAGTATTCCTATCTTAACTTCGAGCGTTAATAATAAGCTCGAGCATATTTCTTTCTTTATTATGTGTTTGGTAACGGCAAATCCTAACCTAAAAAGTGACATTAATATTTTTTGGGCTTCGTAGCGTTTAAATCGTAAAAATGACTATATGACATTATTTTGTAAACTTACGCGCAGTTTTTCTCCTAAACCTTATAACTATACATAAACTTTAATTTTCAGGTTTTTAAGTGTATGAAAATTGGGCATAATTCTTCCTTTTTTTCTTTTTCATATTGTAACGTATACGCCATCAATAGAATTTAAATTAAGTATAATCACTTAAAATACCTATCGCATTTTGGTGCATTATTCAAAGTATGCAGTTTTAATTTGCCAGTATGCAATACATTTACGAAAAAGCTCTGCAGGAAAATTTTGTGTTCTTTAAACTGTAATAAATACCTCACATGCGTAAGGGATATGAGGCATTTTCCGTAGGCGTTGACTTTGCACTGTCCAGGACAATAGTTTAGTATTATTTAGCATATAAATCATTTGCTATTTTAAATTTAAAGAAATATCGGAATATAAATTAAATAATATTTGCATCGCAATTTTATTAAGTGTAATAGAATATTAACCAAATTTTTGTTTTATACAAAAACCGCGGCTATAAATCCTATATTCCTAGAGATGATGGTGAATTTGGAGAGAGTAGTTAAGTTTGAAATTATAAAAAACAGTAACTGTATCGATTTTAGTGAACGAGTGTCTGGAAAGATGTTTGCAGCTGTTTTTCTGTGCTCCGCTCAAATACTCATAAGATGTACTCATTAGCAAGAATTATTAATTCAAAAAAATATCCTAAAAACATCATCTACAAATTCTTAGGTACAAATGCTAGTCCTAACATTATAGTCTGAAACATATAATAACGGAGAAACGACAGGGAAATCATAATAAAATAAACTTTTAAAAAGTGGAGTTTTATAGATCATTTAATAACTTTTGTTAATTATGATATGAAAATTAAAATATAAATTTGTGTTAAATGCTATACTCCTGGACTCAGGCCTCCTCTCATTTCTCAGATGGTTATGGAGCAATCAGTCCAATGCACTACTCCAATGCATCATGGTGTACATCGCATATTTTCGAATATATTTAAAAAAAATTAAAACCTCAGGTTGTTTTTCTTCATCGCCGAGCACGAAATAAATCAGCACTAAAAGTTCGGTTAACAATTGGTTTCGGAGAGGATTGAAGCCGGGTTTCTTGCGTACTGAAAATTTTACAGCAGTAACTTATTTACTAAGCTACCACGGGACCCATATTTTCATATAAGACACGGAAAACTTTATGTTTAATAATAATATAGTTTTAAAAGTTTACATTTCTTCAAAAAAATGTTGAAATGTTTAAGGAAGCACGTCATATCTGCACCGAAAAGCTTTCCCTCAACACACTTTTTCACAAAAGCGTGGCGATAAACACAAACACCGTTTCTATAAAATATTGCGATAACGACAGCCGGCATATTTCCATTAAAAATTTTATACAGTATAATTTTTCTAAATAAAAACATGTTTGATAATCCAGGACAATAAAATTTTTAAAAATGTCCTCCCTTTTTATGTCACTAGGTAATATAATGGGAGGCGAACTGCCTCTTAACATACAGTGTAAGCTAGTTTAGGGGTGAGGGTATCAGTTGTTTGTATATTAATTCTGTGTTCAATAAAGAATTATTTAATATTATTTTAATATTACAAAAAATTAAGCCGTGGTTTTCTTTTTCTTTATATAAAACTAAGTATATAAGAATAAAATATCTGGTTTCAACAAGAATCTTAATTGAACTCCGTAAGGCTTCAAGGGTAATCGGTGTCGATTATAAGAACATGATATCGGAAGTCTGTCGCATCCGTGGTATTTCCGCGACATGTGCTTAAATCATGACGACATAATATATTATTACGCTACGTTCGCACAGCACTTTTTACAATATAAAATTTTCATATTTTTTGACACTTTAAAATGACTTAAGTATTTATATTTAAGCAACTAAACCTTGGAATAATGAAATACCTAAGAGTGAATTATACATGCTAGTAAACGACTCTAGACTCCATTACCAAGTTACGAAAGGCACTGGGTGGCAAGCGCAAGAGCTACCAAATCAGAGTAAGTAAACACTTCAAAATTGGCAGGTGAAGCTTAAACCTTAAGAGGCACTTATTGCCAGAAAAAAGCCATTCTTGTGTATTCTAAAGTTGAATAGAAAATTTTTTTTTGTATAAAATTTTTTTGGTGTCGAATGCGAAAAAATTTTTGTATTATTTTTATATTGGGATATTTTATGATATACATAAATAAATGTATAAAAATGATATTTACTTTACAATTGTTTTCATCTTAAGAGTTTTGTGTATTATGAGTTTATACCGTAAAAATTTACAGCCTATACGCCCTATTGCTGGGCACAGGCCTCCCTTCATTTCTGAGAGAGTTTAAGGGCAAGCAAGTGTCCGCCGCGCTGCCCCAATGCGTGTTGGCTGACTTCACGTCTTCGAAATTTTGTTTTATTTCTCAGACATGCAGGTTTCATCACGATGTTTTTACTCACCGCTGAGCACGTGGTAAATCTCCACTTAAAATTGCAATTAACAATTTTATTGGTTCCGGCGGGTCGTAGTATATAGGTCACAGCAACCCGTGTTCGATTACCGCCGGCACCATACTGTAAAGGTTAATAAGCGTTTATCAATATTGCAAAAAAGAGTAGGTGATTTTTTTCTAACAAAATTTTTGAATATTACTTAATAATAGTCATTTTACGCCGTTTCGGAAAAAAAACCCCTGTCTTGAGAACAACTAGCAAGTAACTTAGGGGGCCAATGATTTAAGTAACATTTTATGTATAAATGGGTATTATCTAATGCATAAAAAATAATATGTGTTTTCTTTTAATAAAATGTGATATTATGTTTCTACAAAAGAGGCATGTAACATGCCGGGCCCGGATAGAGTCAAATATAATTCATTCAACTTAGCTAAATTAACCCATTTCCTGTCCCCCACACGGGCAAAGTGATTGTCTTATTGTGTCTACAAATTTGACATTCGATGGGCTAATTCAGTCCTTACTTATACATATAAATTAACAAAATTGACGTTTTTGTTTGTAATGTCAAAATAACACCTTTTACTAAATACATATAAAAGTAACGATACATAAAACAAAAAAATCAATTTTAAAATTTATATCTGTCTTTCTGTCTGTCTGTTTGTTTCGGCTAATCTACGAAACAGCTGGACACAATTTTACAGGCAAATAGCTGATGCTATGAGGAGTAACTTAGGCTACTTTTATTTTTGTAAGAATTTCAGCCACGTTCAAACTGCTAGAGGGATTTAAGTGAAATCTGGTGTAGAGGTAAAGTTTATCACGAAAAATAACAAAGGAGACATTTTGTATATCTCATAGTTCGGGGCAATACGCATAATATAATATAAACCTGGTAAAGTGAACGAATGACAGCTTGTTAATCAATAACTTAAACAATTATATAGTATTACGAAATAATAAACGCCTCTTCACAAAAGAATTCCCACGGCGGAAGCAATTGGTACACTTAAACCCCTCCATAATTCAAGGTGACTTAAATCTATATTATTATAACATAATTACTACCTCGTACTTCTTTTTCTTTGTTGCTTACAAAGTCCACCTCAGTAAACAGTATAAATTCACCCTTACTATAAATAAGCCCTTTTTAATAAACGCACAAGTTCCTTTTATTTATTAATATTGAGGCCGTAAAAATGTAAACGCACTTGGTATTATTCTAGTTCACAAGGAAATGGCGGTAGCCGTAGTATTAAAGTAACAATCTAAGTTGTAGGCACTTCCGGGCATAGGGCGCTTTTATTTTGTTTTACCAACGTCTTAACTATTTTCATCGACAATTAATTTTTCAATTTTCCTATAAATCGTGCCTTAGCACCGACTTCAAAATGTAAAATTATTTTATTCTTTTTATTTTATTCCTTGAATAGTTAGAAGTCGGTGCTAAGTAAAACGTACAGAAAAACGAAAGCTCTGACTTCATAATATGAAATTATTTTATTATTTTTATTCGACTTTTACTTTTTACTGAAAGTAAATCTTTGCCATAGTCCACTTTTATCGAATAGGTGAGACGATTTAAAACGTCATAGCGCATCGTATGTCGTTTTTAATTCTGAGTTGGAACTATGTATATGGGTGTGAATGAATTCTTGTTTCCAATGGTAAGAAAACTAAAGCCGGTCACGTAACTGCAAATCAGACTTTGGCTGTACGTGACGCTTCAGTGTATTGTTAGTTTGTAAATCAAAGCTGCAATCAGAACTGCTGTTGATATCTGCAAATTGGCAGTTAGAAACACGTGTTCACGGCACTACCGCAAATCTTGCAGTGAAAACTTTATTCAGAATTTAGCTTGGTCGCCGCCTCATGAAATCCTACAAAGTAGACTTCACGAAAGTTCGAGCCAGACTATTTTAGTTTAAGTTTAATTTAAGTTATGCGCTGCTCATTCTTAATTTATCGCCAAGTTTAATCTTTTTGTTTTTGTCTTTGATATCAAAGTTTATATTAACATCTAGCTTATCCCGAGCCTACCTAACTTTACTATGTATTTAGCATTGCAGCATTAGTCTTTCCTACCAATATTCAGAAGGGATGCAATGAGGATATCATTGTATCACAGTGTGTCTGTCCGTCTGACTGTTACAAAAAGTTGTTTGTCTGTCAAACGAACGTTCTTCATAGAGACTTGATAGTAATATGTTCACACTGCAACTTTTTAACAATGAAATTGTAATTTTCGCTTTTGGCACTAAGCCACATATATTGTAAATCTATGTTGTTTTGGTTCAAAAATATACAATTAGTAAATAAAGTGAAAACAGGAGCATGCTTTAAATTCTAGTATTTTGTATTTAAAGCAAATGACTATAGCATTTTGACTCGAGAACGATCTCCATTAGCGTTACATTTAGTGTTACAAAAGGTAGACGTGCGTTTGTTTAGACAAGAAGTGTTACGTATCAAAGTACAACAGTGTTTTAGACGGGTTAAATATTTTTGCTTACATCAATTTGATTTTTTTGAATTGAATGAAACTAGCTCAGTATTATGGATGCGATTTATTGTAATATTGTTTTACTTTTCACGTTGTAACAGTATTTGACGAAAGTTTATATATTTTGTCTGAATATTTCGATTTGTAACCTTGTTTTATAACAAAGTTTAGGTGTTTTCGAAATATGTGCTGTGAATCTGATTTATGATTCTAGGGCCATAACGAAACGTAATGACGTAGTTCTGCGTTTAGCTGTAAGGGATAAAAGAAATATACCCGCCAATTATTGTCAAAAGATTGGGGGAACAAACTTGCAAGGTACGATGCCTACTATACTTACCTACTTACCTTACCTACCTGTTTTTACCAGGTTATTTTTGTCATTTTAAAAGTAAGTAGCATACGTTATTTTATATAACGAACTAATTGAAGCGCCTAACTTTATGTAAACAAGTGAATTTCATCACAGTTTCGTGATAATATTTTTTTCAGAATCAAGAGAAAAATCGGATTTTGATATTATTGACAATCCGTCAGAAACCGGGAAAATTGACTTCGATATTCCACAATGTACCCTCGCAAGAGCTAGTCAAGATTTCATAGCTGTTCGCGAAGCTGAGAGTGAAAAAGTTTTTTTTATCATGCAATCGGAGCAATGATGGCTTTAATTTCGATGTCTGAAACAATGTGCTAATTTAAAAATGTGTTTTACAGAAAATAAGACAAGAATTAATTCCAGCAAGAACACTACGGAATTTGAAACACTGTTATCTCCAAATGAACACTTCAAAAGCTATCCCATCGAGAAAGTTAATTTCGATTTGCCAAATCATCTTCAGACTCAATGTGAAAAATATGGTAGTATTTTATTGTGCAATTGATATAAAAGTTACCTTTGTTTAGTAGTCATTACAATTGTTGATTCGATTTTGCACTTACATATATAACAATAAGTAATTCTGCCACTTACAATACTGATTGATACCATCTACAAGTTCAACAGAAGTTAAAGACCAGAGTTCCAAGCAAATCGAGAAGCCTATTGATGACTCGTCAACCGATTCTTCTTCAGATACGGAAAGTACATGTTCTTCAGACACTTCTAACTCAACTTCAAATGAGGATAGTGATGATTCGGTGAAAGATCCAGATTTTCAAATTGAGGAACGTCGTTCCATTACAATCTCTGACGATTCCGAAACTGAAGAGAACGTTGGTAACCGAGCTAACTACGAAGCTACACGTGCAGCTACATCTTCAGTATCAACATTGTACTCAAGCCTAGATGACACTATACCAGACACGAAAAAACGAAACAGAAAACGTGTAGCCAAACCAACTGAATGGTTACAAATAAATGTAAAATGCTCAGAAATGCAGGACCTGCTTACGTAACAGTAAAAACAAAGGTGAAGAAGGATGTTAGAAAAATTAAACCACCGTGTAGCGAATGCTATCGGTTAAAGTGCAAAGAAAAACTTTCAGAAGTAGATAGAGAAGCTGTTTAAGAGTTTTGGGAATTTATCAACAGGCATATGGCGTCAATAAAGTGAAAATATAGATACACGACTACTCATAAAGGGAGACAATTTAATCGTGCATTTTACTTGACCAAAATAAGATGTCAAATCCAAATCTGCAAGACATTCTTCATGAATACAATAGACGTCAATAATAGAGTAATACAGACTGTAATCAAGAAGGGGACATCAGTTGATTCCGTTCAAGAGGACAAAAGAGGCAAACATCATAGTCATCACAAATTACCCGATTGTTTAAAGAATCTATTCGCAACCATATTAGTACAATCCCCCGCATCGAGAGCCATTATTTGCGACAGCAAACTGCAAGGGAGTTTATTGAGGGTGGAAAAACAATAGCTGATCTTCACCGTGAGTACGTAGAAGAATGTGGGCTTAATAATAGACCTCACAGCAATTATGTAATGTATGCAAACATTTAAACACAGAGTTCAATTTAGGTTTTTTTGAAACCAAAAAGGATCGCTGTGAGCAGTGTGTTGCTTATGAAATCGCAGAGGACAAACAACATCTTCAACAGATATGTGATCAACACCTTTTGAAAAAGCAATTGTTATGACAGGAAAAACAGTGCGACGAAGATAACGCGGAAACAAATATAATGACAGTTTATGATCTTCAAGCTGTTCTACCAATTCCAAAAGGCGACGTATCTGTTTTTTACTACAAAAGTAAATTGAACTGTTTTAACTTTACGGTGTCCAACCTTGCAACTAAAACAAC
>DWHP01009547.1:0-10166 GCA_018247895.1 Parnassius honrathi | reverse complement strand
TTATACAGTTCGATTATCCGAATAAACCGGTTTTCCGAACACCCATGTCCCCCAATTAGTTCGGATAATCGACGCTCTACTGTAAATACAAATAATGTGAATAGAGTTTTTTTTGTATGTGTATGCTACGATGTTACGTGCTATCTTTGCAAATTATTGTAAACTAAATTATTTTTTATTAAATATATATGAAGAGTTTCATTTAAGGTTGAAGAAAAAATTTCATCCCTTAAGAGATAAAAAGTAAGGAATGAAAATTTTTAAATTCGTATTTGGATGACATTATAGTTGTTACTAAGAGGTTTTGATATTGCTTAGTTCATTCTAAAGGTTCAAGTTATTAAACATTTAAGAAAGTTAATTAGTAGAATCAGGCACTACTTTGCGGAAATCAATTATGATAAAGATATTAATAGTTGCTATTAATATAGTGTTTGTACTTCTGTATATATGTGTGTGTGTGAATGTATGTAAACCTCTTATAACTTTTGAACGGATTGACCGATTGAAATATACTAAACGAATTTCCAAAGTGGTTCATCAAACTTAGATTTCCTATGAATTATAACTAATTCGGACCGGTAGATTTTGAGAAATTTCAAAAATAAAATTTTGAATAACGGGTTTTTTTTGGAATAACTTTTAAACGGCTTTGCCGATCGATTCCAAAAACTAATCAGCTTTTAACCTTGAAAAACCACGTCGATTGTCATCGGTCCGGTCAAAATCGGTTGATTCGTTCGTGAGATATCGTTAACGAAAAATTCTGAAAATATTTATTTATTTTAAATTACTCCGATATTTCATATTTAACGTCATAATTTGGTGAAATTTAAAGCGCTTTGCACTTAAAACTAGTGGGAAGTTCCAGGGACGGCCTGCAGGGTCAACCAATTTTTGTTTTCAGACATATTGACCCAAATATCTGAAGTACAATTACTTTTAGTATATATCCATAGAGTACAAATATTTTCATCTGCGACAGGTGATTTAAGCCTAGTTTTGTCGAGGGAATAACGGCTATAGAGCCTAATATAGGAGAGCAGCAAAAACTTATTTCTGACACTTGTAGGCGTCACTATTGCGTTTATTCGCGCGTTTATAAGTATCAAATTTGTTGTTGACAAACGTAGTTTGATCAACATTAGAAATTTTTAAAGCAAATATTTCGCTGCCCTGCGAATATAACGAAGTTTTTCTTTGGCAGCTGATACCCTTGACGCAGATGATAAAGAAAGAACGCGATATCGCAGTGTTATTCAAACTGGAGTAGAGAATAATAGACTTCTTCGGTATCTGCTTGGTAACTTGTTTTCAATTTGCGTACTCTTAAACGTAAGCAAATTGTCTATTATATATATTATTTATTTATTATTTTTTGTTACATATTTTACGCCTATATATATAAAAGTATAAGTAAAAGCCCTAGTATTCTTACACCACTACTTCACGGTTGGCTATAAAAATAATGTAGTATAAATGGGTAAGCTCGAATGGGGAATCACAGCGCTCTTTCAGAATACCCTAACGAATTGCATAATGCTGTTATGTTTCGTATATTTAGTGGCGAAAACTAAAAAGCCGTTACTATGATAAATATTCGAGTAGGTCAATGGTATTCAAGTCTAAACTCAATGACAATAGTGTTGTAAACAAGTGTTCTCTCTTGAGTTAAGCCAAACATACGAATCTACACAAAGGCTTCAATTTAAGTCAGTTGAACCTTACTCCACGGACCTAAAAACGTGAAGTTATGTTGAAATTTGGACTTTTCAATGTTGGATCCCTTACTTAACAACTTCCAACTTTTTTAAAAAGAAGAAAAATAAACTGGAAAGTTAAAAAAAATTGAAGCTCCTAAAAGAAACGGTTTCCATCATGCAAATATATGCTTTATATATTTTAATCTTCTAATGATCTTTTTATCTATACGGATGTGGCGCTCGTTGAATGTGATTTTTTTTTAAAACAGCTTTCTCAAGCAGTAATAAAAGTTCTCTAGCTTTTATTTCCTTTATTTAATTTATAAAAAAATGTAAAAACCGCTAACGGTATGTACAATATGCTCTAAATATGGGTTGGAGGAAATAAAATAATCGAGTTAGGGCTTTTACGTCCGATTAGTCCGAGTACTTGACCATTTCGGTATGGTCTCTGGGTTTAAATATTAGTTAAAGTTTGTGTAAAAAAACGGTCTTCGGCCTTTGCGTTGTTGTGGTTGTCCTCGTGTCTCTTACACTGAATCTGTGCTTACTTCCAATATTATCAGAATAAGCATTAAATCCTGTATGGAAAGGTTAGACGAGTTAGCTTGCCACTTTCGGTCTTTCGATCCGATAACAATGTAGGTAGGTGCCTTCAATGGTAGAGTGAATAGGATTTTGCTAGCGGAGTTCACCACCATCCAGCACCATCGTCACTTACCATAAGGTGTAACAGTAATAAATTGCCGACTTATAATAATTAAGAACAGAGTGCTCCTGTAAATGTATAAGTTTTTCCTGTTGACTGTTGATTTTAAATTAAAACTAAACCCAAGCATACCACTACAAGACTTAGAGACACAGTAAGTTCATTCTGCGTAGATCGGACCATAATTAATAATTAAAAAGCTGAAGGAACTCCGGGTTAACATTGACATCGGGACGTCAGTCACCTCAGTCCCCTATGACTATGGGTGCCGGAAAGCACCCGAAACGTCAGAAATTAAAATCAAGTAAATTTAACGCGATAAATTACGTAAAAGTAGTTTTATTAAATTTTTCCTGTTGATTTACCGCTGTAGACCAGACATAAACTGTACGGAAGCTATTAAAATTTATTGGAAGTTGTTACCGTGGCCGTAAGTCAGGAAAACATCATTTATCTGCGGATACATGATGTTCTATTATTTATTCTGTGACGTTGTCAAAGACGCTGGGAACTTTAGGCAGTTAAATATCTAATTTTATGATAAGTTATACATCGTACATTCACGTGTATATAGCAATAACCCACTCGTACATTCACGTATGATTTCTTCTATCCATCTATTACAGCCTATAAAAGTCTAATGCTGAACATAGGTCTCCCCCATAGATGGTTTATTAGGGTATTTTGCCATACTTGCCACGCTTGGCAGGCGGGTCGGCAGGCGCAGTTTCCTTCTATCGCGTCTTACGACACGCCCGGGATGGATACTCTTCAGTGGATAATCTTTCTGTTTTCTGTTCTTACACCTCCGTTACACGGTTTAACACTTTCACTGTCCGGTTTTCAAGCACAATAGTAAGACAATAGCAATAACCTACGAGTATGTGATACGAGATATGTAGTGCACGGGTCAGCGAAAGGCTTAATAGTTTTTTATTTTGACATAAATAAAAGACAATCGATTGTGACAAATATCCGCCCTATGAGGCAATCTATGGGGGAAGCCTATGTCATGCAGTGGAATTTTATAGGCTCCAATGGATTTATACAAGGATTGGCTTGGATTTATACACAGCACAAAGAGAATCCTTGTGGGTTTTATTCTATTTAATACGATAACAGGTACACAATTATTTTATAATTTTAAATAAGTGTTCCTTATACAATATAAAGTTCTTTATATAATATTTAATTTTGTTCCGATATTTCACGTATAAAAAAGATATGTTTCAAATAACGCCTTTGACTACCGAGTAAAGCATAAATGAAGCTGTAACGATGAATTCGGCGTTGACAGCCGATACCTTTGTCACAGGTGACAGAGGATAGCTATTTCTTTGAAGGACGCAACGCTACAGGATCCCTTATCAGTGTACTGCAAACTAGGCGTGGATCGTTATGTGACTTTTACGAAATTTACCGTCATCATACATTGACGACGTCAATTGTTTTAAAACACATGATTTCAGTAAACTTTTTCAGACCGATTTACCACCAGTGCCACTGAAATAGTTAAGTGCAATATTTAGTGTGCGGTGGCGAAACCTAATGACGTGGAAGTAGTAGTTAATAGTCAGGAAACGAAACATGGTAATTCACTGCTGGCCATATGAGCAAATTCAAAAGTTTACCTGTACGAGACACAGATACAATAGTTAAACAATCGAAAAGTTCATATATGATTCATGGGACAGGGCAAAGGTTAAAGCCACTTTTTATAGCATTGGGTGATAAACGAGCACACAGTCAATCTAATGGTAAGTAAATGCTGTGCCATTGACATCCACATTTATCTTCAACTAAGGATCAAACCGGATCAAACCGGACTGGAACAGGAGACCCTTTTTACTCGAAACGAGGCTTGCCATCTCAGTCCTCAGAGATGGCAATAATTAATTGAAGATAAATGTAGATATCTATGGGCCAGCAGAGCATCCACTTACCATTATTAGGTTATTATAGTTCTTTTTTATTTTCTCGAAAATAGTGCATTGCACTCCTTCTAATGCGATTGGTATTGTTATAATTGGGGACCAAACCTCTACCGATTCAACACCTTGCTTCTCCAAATTCCTGCCAAATGATTCTAAATCCGACTCAAAATAAATAATTACTAGAATAGGCCAGAAACTCTGGTGGTATCCAAAACCTAAATCGCAGTTGCTAATTCCCATAACCATCGTGTCTATAACGACAAATCATTTTCTGGGCGTCTGGGATTGATTTTGACGTGAAGCAAGAAATTTTTCAGTTAAACTATGTATTAAAATGTAGATGATTGCAAATCATCTCTGCTATAGTTGAAGTTGGACTTAGTTTTTTGGTTCGCGCAGCAGTAAACTGTTAGGGACCGATGAAGAGTATTTTGTACTACTAACCAATTGTTGTTCGACAAGGCACAAAACAATCAACTAGTGTTAATCTTTTTAGCCAAAGAAGTTCTCAATCCGACTGTATGTTTTATGTATATATTGTGATGTATGTATGTGTAAATGTAACTATTAAAAAAAAACTTGTTAACTATTTTTGTGTTAGTAAATTAGTTGTAGTATGCGATTTTGTGTTTTTATCTCTGTCCTCCTCCTAGTTTTAGTTTTATAAGGCGGCAAGATTAAGGTGACCATATTACCTCATTAAGACTACATTACAGTTGCTTGTCATAGTCCTATATCCACTCAAAAGGTTTAAAATATATTTTTTTTATTAAAAAGTAAAAGCTAACTTTAAAGAACTAAAAAGAATAAACTAATTTTTACATAATAGTGTCTGAAATCTTGAGTTAAATTACTCTATACACAATATAGTGTTTAGAGTAAACAGCATCAACTTCAGAAGCTATGAAAATCATTTTGTTCTTTTTCAGCTTATCAAAAGTTCACTGTGAAACGTAGATTGCCTTATATGGCGGATATATGCCGCAGTTGCCACGCTAGGCCGGTAGATTCGCCATCGCAATTTTTAATTTTTTAGCTATTATTAATAAGATGCTACTGTCCATCTCTGGGGTTTTTTCCTCTGACGCCTCATGCGAAACCTACGGGACGATGTAGGGTAGTGGATATTCTCACACCGTCATTGCGCGCTCAAGCATATCGCCCCAACTTAGTCCTCAAGGTGGTAATGCCTTCTCTGTTTAAAGTTGGTTGCAAATGTCCAAGAACTACAGTTTTATAAAAAATTAAGAGGTAGTGAGTGTTTTGAGAATTAAAAGTCCGCCAATTCACGACTATGTATATGAAATTAAGAATAAATATATACGTGGTTGAAATATTTTTATACTTAATACCATTTTAATAAAAAAGCAAAGAATCGGCAATGTCAAACACACGAGAACATCTTAATGTTTTTAATGTAACTGTCGCAAACTTTTCCACGCCGCGTTACCTTTGCTTTTTACGAATACATATTATATATATACATATAAACGTATATACTATAGATGGATGGATATAGAAAAACCAAGCTTTCACGTAAAATGTGAGAATTTCGCATTCACAAAGAAAACGTGACCCTTTTATGGTTTACCAAAGACATTCGAATGTGTCTCTTTAAGAGTTACTTACTTGTTTATTCTATTTATTACTATTCTGTGATTTCAAATCCGTGGCTTGTTTCGTCGCTTTACGAGGTTTGGTAATCGTTCAATGTTATTTATTTGGCGGAAAACACATGACTGTTTTTTTGTTTATTATATTCGATTGGTTGACATCGTGTTTGATAGAATCCTTAAAGTAGGTTTTAATCTTCTTTTGAAAGAGATTTGTTTATTTTACCACAATTTTCGTAAATATTTTAGTCGTATAAATTGAAAAAAAAAACATTGTTATGAAAACGATTATACGCTACGCAATTGCTCCGGTTTTAGTAAACCGATTATCATTTAAATTTTTATTGACTGACCTTCGATCCGCCCCGGCTTCGCACGGGTGATTGCTGGATCTCGACAATAGCGTCACCTACCGGGTTCAATTGAGTTTTTAAACCATCAACTCACAAAATTCATCAAAATCGGTCGAGCCATTTTCGAGGTTTTGCGGGACGAACGGACGGCCACTTATTTTTACATATAAAATTACGACGAAGCCATGATCGATCGAGCGATAGCGTCAACAGGTGTTTTTTTCAAACTGGTATAGTAAACCGACGTATTCTACGAACGGACGGACGACGGATCGGTATTCGTCGTATTCGACGTCGGTTCATATTTTTTAAAAATAAAAGCATTTAGTTGACTTCCCCACCTCGTTCCTTCTTCACACCTAATTAGCTGGTTAGTTACGAGCCATTTAAGTGAAAGTTTTACTATAAATACCTATTAATAACTTAATATTTACTTTAGGGCTGACATTTAAATCGTCAGATTAGCGACAGAGGGAAACAAGCCAGAATTAGAAGGGCGGCGTCTTCCTAAATATAACTATAATAAAAAACTGCGGCTGCCAACCGCAGTTGCAACTGTGGCAAATGGTGAAGGCCTGTGTTCAGCGTAGAGCCACGCGGCAGCATTTGCTGTTGCACATATGGGCCGGCTCGAACCAGGGTGGTACCACGACCTACAAAAAACCAGTGTGACGAACAAGCTCTGCTTCTGCATTTCGTCTGGTGAGTGCAGGTGGCCAGAGGCTGAATCCCCCCCCCCCCTCAATTAAGTCTGTTGTGAAGCAGTACCTCTGTTAATGGAGAATCCTTTGATGAGCATCCAAGAGCAAGCTACTCTACTCCTAAGCATGGGTGCTCTGACAGCCCCGCGTATTCTAGATGGAGGGGGGAGGGGGCAATTCCGCTCAAGACCAAAACTGCTCGGGGCAAGCTGAGCAACAAGACCAAGGCGACCCTTGCCACGCTTTACGTGGATCTATATAACATCACAGGGATTCACACGAACCTAAACGCCGTCCACTACCATCTGGCGACGGCGAGGCCCGCCTTGCTCTTATCAACCGAGACACAGGTGTATTCACCGGCTGATACATCGTATCTCTCCTACCTGGGTTACAAATTAGAACACTCCTTTGTGCCTCGGGCTGGTGTTTGCGTATAGGTCAGAGAAGACATCTGTTCTCGACGCCTCGGCAGTCTTGAATGTTCGGTTCAGTCCATCCTTTGGCTGTAGTCAAAGGATAGACTATGCCGTCTAGCAACGACTATCCGCACATCTACGGGTGCCTCAATAGGTCCCCTAGCGGTAATGCCGAAATAGAACGACTCATCGACCACGTCCAAATGGCTACAGATTCCTTGCTACAACAGATCCCATCCGCAGAGATCGTGATCCTTGGTGATTTTAACGCCCGTCACGTCAAATGGCTCGGTTCACGTTTAACCGATCATGCGGTAAGATCTGTTTATGAGTTTTGTCTTGGCGTATGGTCTGACACAGCTGGTTACTTTGCCTACGCGGATTCCAGATGTGGAGAATCATGCACCTTCCCTTATGGACCTTATGCTGATCTCTCATTCAGACGGATATTAGGTCTCAGTTGATGCCTCTCTTGGCTTCTTGGACCATTCTCTTCCCTTCCCTTCGCTCCCTTCGCGGTTGCGTTCTGAACGCTGACGCCGTCTTTGGCATTACAGACGGAATATGGTCTTTCTTTGGATCCTACCCTTCGGCGCGGATTTGTTTCTCGCCAGATGATCCCAGCGCTGTTGCTGACTCTGTTACTGAAGTGGTGCTACATGAAATGGAATTATTTATTCCATCATCTGTGTTACCCATCGGAGGCAGATCTCAGCCTTGGCTTGATCGCTCCTGTAAGATTGCATTACAAACTAAGCAGGAGTAATATCAGTCCTGGGCTGACGCTTCGGCGGCTTGGAATATAAGCATCAGTTCCTCCTCGACCCCCGATGACGGGTGGAACACACTGCAGACCATCCCGCGGTGTGAGCGCTCAATGCCAGATGAGCGGTTCACATAGTGCTCTTTTCGTAAAGCACTTCTCTCCCTAAACGTCAACAATTCGAGTGCGTCTGACGAAATCACTCCTTTTGTCCTGAAGACTTGTCCTCCAGAGTTGGCATCGGTTTTAACACGTCTTTTCCGGTACTTCTTCTCCCTAGGCGTAGTCCGATATTTATAGAAGACCGCTTTCCCGCCCGATTCCTAAAAGAGGTAATCGGTCTGATCCGTCCAATTACAGACCTATCGCCATCACAACCTTGTTCCCGAAAATATTGGAGTCGATCATTAACTGTCAGATCACGCGTTATCTTGAAGAGTACCAGCTGATTAGTGAATGCCAGTACGGTTTCCGTCGGTGTCGCGCAGCTGGTGATCTTCTGGTATATCTAACACACTGATAGGCGTATGCGATCGAGTCCAAGGGCGTTGGCCGTTAGCTTGAACATCTCGAAGGCCTTCGATTGGGTTTGGCACAAAGCGCTTCTTTCGAAGCTCCCTTCCTATGGGCTTCCCGAGATAATTTGCCATTGGATCAAACGCTTTCTTGCAGGTCGGAGCATCAAGGTCGTTGAAGACGGTGCATGCTCCGATTACAAGCCTATTAATGCTGGTGATCCACACGGCTGCGTGCTATAACCAACGCAGTTTCTTCTGCATATCAATGATATGTTGCAAGCCGGTAACATTCATTGCTATGCGGATGACAGCAGTGTTGATGCTCTATACACCGGCTGTGCCAATATTTCTTGAGAAAACGTCGTCAAGTACCGAAACAAACTTTTGTCTGAAGTCGAGTCTTAGCCGAACAAAGTCTCGGATTGGGGGCGACTAAATCTAGTCCAGTTTAATCATCAGAAGCCACAAGTTTACGCGTTTACTGCTAAAACGAACCCCTTTGTCGTATCTTCTCAGTTTCAAGGCACTTCCATTGTTGCCTCAGCCAGTATCGGAATCCTCAGCGTCAACATATCGAGTGACGTGTAGTTTTGTGGTCACTTGGAAGAGAAGGCCAAATTGCCTCTAAAAAGCTTGGCGTGCTCTGCAAAGCGGGACAATATTTCATGCCGGCACACTGCCTGCAACTTTACAAGGCGTGCATTTGGCCGCACATGAAATACTATTCCCATCTCTGGGCTGGGGCTCCCTAGTTCCTTCCACTTGACCGCATCCAGCGTAGAGGGTCTCGAATCGTTGACGATCGAGTTCTCTCCGATCGCCTCGATCCACTGGCGCTGCGAAGAAATGTTGCATCCCTTTGCATCTTTTATCGCCTCTACCAGGGGAGTACTCTGAGAAATTGGTCGGATTGATTCCAACCGCCAAGTTTTACGAACGCACGTCGCGTCAAAACTCACGATACCATCCACGCCATCTAGATGATTGGCGACCCACCACTGTACGTTTTACTAAGAGTTTACTTCCTCGTACGACGCCGTTGTGGAATTGTTTACCACTGGCAATCTTTCCGGATCGATACAACTTAGGGAACTTCAAGAAAAGAGGTTACTCCTAAAAGGCCGGCAACGCACCTGCAATTCCCTTGGTGTTGCAGTTGTTCATGGTCGGCGATAGTCGTTTTCCATCAGGCCAGCCGCATGCTCATTTGCCCCCTCTTCTATAAACAAAAGCAGCAGACTTGTAGGTTGGATATAAAGGTAATAAAAGTGAAACAATTGAAATATTTTATTCCTACCAATGTCACTTTCAAATGATGCTGTAAAATCAAAGGTCGAAAACTCGGCCCTTAAAGGCCTTCTACACGATCGGGACCAACCGCCCACCATCGCGTCCTTGGTCGGGTCAACCGATTTTTGTATTCTTTCTACACGGTCGGGTGGTTGACAGTTCT
>DWHP01009546.1:0-10166 GCA_018247895.1 Parnassius honrathi | reverse complement strand
ATATATATATATATATGTAATCGGAAACGGCTCCAACTATTTTCATTTTTTCATTTGATAGTGTCCAGGGAGTTTCGGGGGCAATAAATCGATCTAGATTTCTAGAAAATGTCGTTTTGTCCGTGTTTTCAGGCAATGAAAACCTGCTACAATATGAGAAGGTAAATTTTGACTCTGTGTTAAAGATCGTAATAACTCAGTTGGATATCGGACCGTCGTAAAATCGTTGTGCCCTGGTTCGCGTCCTGTCTTCGGTCCGACTGTTTTTCCTTTTTTTTTCAAAAGTTCCCTTCTTTTGTAAGAAAATCTATTATTTCGTGCACTTTTTTTAGTATTTTTTTAAAAACACGAATAATTGAATTAAACTAATTGCACTCATGATTTTTTCTTCAAATAACCAGATCAGTTTTTTCTATTATGTCAATAACATCAAAAATTGTACCTGAATATGATTTTCAAAACACACGATTTCCAAAAAAATTCCGAGGAAAGCTCGGTCATCCAGGTACTAATGGCTTATTCCTGCTATTATATTAATCGTGGTTACGTGAACTCGTACGTGGTTGGGCGACCATTAGGAAGATGCTGCTGCTCCTAATATCCTGATTAATTTCCTTATATATAAGTTATATATAAGTTTATATTTTTAAAAAATGTATAGACGATATATCAGAAGAATGGGCTACAAAGACAGCAATTTCACGGATTAAATAATGTTACTACGTAGGGAATATCCAACATATGGTAAAAAGTAATAATCATATCGAAGTGGACCAAGTTAGTCGAACATTAGGTACACAATTTGGAAAGAGAACAACTCTATTGTATTGAATTGAAGCAAAAGTATTTTGTAACATAAAGTTGTTTCTTAGATTAAATTCTACCGATGGAATTTTACACCTACCTTTGAAATGATTGTAACTCTCAGTCTAACTAAAGAAATTGTAGATTAAAACAAAACTAGCACATACACAGAGTATGAATTCTTTGTTATAAATATCTCCTTTGACGTTGAACTCGGCCTGAATGTTACACAACGAGACAATCTGACACGTAGTGCTTGCGTGCCAATGTTAATTTCGTCTCAGTATCTCATTCATCTCAGAGATTTGATAATCTATCAATGAAATTTCCATTAGTAAGAACTTTTGAGGGATTGGATGACGTAAATAGACATATAATTCAAGTCCACTGCTGAACATGGGCCTCTCCCATAGATTGACTCATAGGAAGTGTATTTGGCATAGTTGCAATGCCTGACAGGCGGTCTGGCGACCACTGCTGTTGTTCTGAATTGTTATCAGGAAGATGCTGCCGCCCATTTCTTTATATTCTTCCGTCGCCTGTTACGACACCCACCAGATGATATGGGGTAGTGGATATTCTCACACAGCTGTAAAGTGGCAGCGTAAGAATATAGTGCAAGACATCTCAGTCATAAGTTACATTTCGACTATTTGTTTATATTTAAAAAAAATGTAAAGTTTAATTCAACGGTTTAGAAAAAACAAAAGTTTACTATTATATAATAAAACAACTTTTGGTATGGTTTTTGGTGGAGTGGAAATATAAAAAATGAATTACCTCATCTCATTCCGTGATTGTTATAATATATCACCAACGCTGTTTCTTCTGCATATAAATGATATGCTGCAAACCGGCAACATTCAATGCTATGCAGATGGAAAACGTCTCCGAGTACCGGGACGAATATGTGTCTGAAGTCGAGTCTTTCCTGAACAAAATATTAATCTAGTCCTGTTTAACCCTCAGAAGAGACAAGTTCGCGCGTTAACCGCTAAAAAGGACCCCTTTGTCGTATCTTCTCAGTTTCAAGGCACTCCCCTTGTTGCCTCAGCCAGTATCGGAATACTCGGGGTCGTGTCATCGAGTGACGTGCAATTTCGTGGTCACTTGGAAGAGAAGGCCATATTGGCCTCTAAAAAGCTTAGCGTGCTTAGCAGAGCGGGACAGTATTTCATGCCGGTACACCGCCTGCAACTTTATAAGGCGCAGGTTCGGCCGCACATGGAATGCTGTTCTCATCTCTGGGCTGGAGCTCCCCAGTACCAGCTCCTTCCACTTGACCGCATCCAACGCAGAGCGGCTCGAATCGTTGACGACGGAGTGCTTTCCGATCGGCTCGATTCATTGGCGCTGCGAAGAGATGTTGCATCTCTTTGCATTTTCTTTCGTATATACCATGAGGAATGCTCTGAGGAATTGTTCGGATTAATCCCAGCCGCCAAATTTCGTGAACATGCTACGCGGTAAACATCCCGATACCATCCGCACCATCTGAATGCTTGGCGGTCCACCACTGTACGTTTCACAAGGAGTTTTCGTCCGCGTACGACCTCTCTGTGGAATAGTTTACCACCGGCGATTTTCCGGACCAATACGACCTGGGGACCTTCAAGAAAAGAGCTTACTCCTTTCTAGAGGGCTGGCAACGCACCTGCAATTTCCTTGGTGGTGCGGTTGATCATGGGCGACGGTAGTCACTTAACATCGGGTGAGCCGCATGCTTGTTTACCCCCTCTTCTATAAGAAAAAAGACAAAGAAAATTTATGTTGCAGAAGTGAATGGCAGAGTCGGAAAGGGACGTCCTAGGCGAAAATTTATCAATCAAATTACCGATTTATTGTAAACGGGCCAAATTAGGAGTACCCTTAGCCGACGAGCATGTGTGCGTAGGTGTATGGATGTGGAGGCGAGAGAGGTGTATCAGGATCGGGCCAAATGGAAGTCTGTAGTCTCTGCCTACCCCTCTGGGTGACAGGCGTGAGTGTTTTATGTATGTTTTTATGTTTATTATCTTTAAAAAAACACTTGGTATCTCTCTCTGGACTAACGCGGCTCCAATCGCAAAGAATTTTTCCGGAATTTTAATATACGTATAACGTTGAGTACACGTGTAACCTAACGTTTTCAAAGTGAAGGTAAGATGCCGAAAATCCAAAACTTTTTGAAACTGTATAAACGAAAGCAACCTTTAGCACGGCAGAGTGAAGGCGACGCGACTGCGGCGCACCTTGCCCTTCATACTTGAACTTAGTGCATGGCCTTTGTGTGGTGTAAGGGATAAGCGCACAGATAATAACAATTTTATAAAAAGATCATACACAATATGTCCTCCAGACCGAATTTCGGGCACGGCAGCCAGCCTCAACGGAGGCTAGCCATCGACCCAGAATAGGATTATAGTGCCCAAGTGTATGCGCAAGCACAGGTGCACTCTCTATTCCTTCACTCTCATTCTCCGACGTGAAAATAAATCGACACAAACAGAGAGAGATCGGGTGCAGGACCAACAGCTTTACGTATTTTCCGAGGCATTGGGGTAAGACACCGCCAACTTCTAGACTCCAGACAGCTACTGAGAATTTCTTGACGGAAAAACTAAATAATTGTCAACATTGAGAAACATTGAAAAGATTGCCTCATGATCAACAGTCGCACTACTAAAACTAAAAAACCATAGTGGCGGTTAATAAAGACACTATAATTATACTATTGTTACTAAATATTATACTTATTATTCATATCCATCAGTTTGTAATAGCCTACACCTGAACCTGGGTTTGTCGAGGAAGTCTTTTTTTATAGAATGAGAGTGAAAAAAATGCACATAGTCCACCTGATAGTAAGGTGATACTGTAGCCCATATACATCTACATTTATCCCCAATTATAATTAATTAAAATGCAGATGCGTTGCCACCCTAGACGACTAGGATGTAATGCTTCATTTCCAGTAAAAAGGGTCTCTGGTTATTTTCACTCACCATACAAAGCATAGCAGCATTAAGCTGCCATTTTACGGTGGTATTTTGTGAGAGTGTGATCCAGCGTGGGTCCAGGACGAGCAGAATTATTTATGCTACAACCATATTTTCGGACGAGCTGACTTATTCACGGATGACATTCAAAAATGTTGTATTGTAAAACTAAATGTTTTATATTGAACTACTATTGATTAATTTTGCTGAGATTTTTCAAACAAAACGCTTCAGGCTTATCGCTTGAGTCTTTTTTATTAGTAACAATTTCAGAATGAATCCGCTGGTGGTGAAGGCTGACGAGAAAGAAGGAAAGAAAATATTCATCTCACCGCAAAATTCCTCCATCCGTCCATTACAGGCTATCAAAGTCTACCGCTGGACATAGGCCTCCACCAAAGATTTCTTTATAAGGAAAATCTTGCAATAGTTGCACCGCTTGGCGGGTCTTGGTTGACAGCCACAGTTTTAAAAGTTTTTAAGTTTGTTATCAGAAGATGCCACTGTCCATTAACTTTGCAAAGCGTTAAGGTTGCGCTCTACCCTCAACTTATGGATATCCAGTAATTTTATGAACTTTAGAGTCTTTTTTTACTAATAAAAATACACATATATTGAGAAAAATCACTCTTTTTCATGTTTCTATTATTTTCAATAATTTTGATCTCGTACTTCCTCAAGGCGATCTTGACCAACCGAAAGAATGGTGTTAGGCAAACCATATGTAATCCAAAAAATGTTTCTATATCAAGTTTACTGCGAAAAAGTAACATTGCACTACCTCCTATAGTCCCAAGGGTACTATGCTCACAGGAGTGGGTGAAATGAGAGTTCTAGTTGTTATTTATAATATATTTTATTACGTTGAACATAAAGCTCACCTACGTTCCTCGTATTAATATGATTGATAAGAAAGCTACGCAGATATTAGGCTTCCTTAAACGCAATACTAGAAGCTATCAAACAAGCACCAAAATCTTGTTATTTTACACCCTAATAAGGAGCCAACTGGAATACTCGTACGCGAGTACAGTATGAAACCCAACATATGCTATAGTGATGAAATAACATCCCTGAAGAGAAAGAAAAATTATTTCTTAAAGGCCGGCAACGCACCTGCAATTCTCCGGGTGATGCAGTTGTTCATGGACAGCGGTAGTCATTTACCATTAGGTGAACCGTCTGCACGTTTGCCCCGTCTCCTATTAAAAAAATTCACGATCTGCTGGTATTATATAAAATAGTGAATAAACGCACTAGCTGCTGTAGACTTCTCCAATTTTTCAGTCTAAATGTACCATACAGTACCCCTAGTCGTCCTTTGTAATCCAGGACTAACGTGGGTTTACAAGAATACATCATGGTACCACGAATATGTGACATCTAAAGTTCGCTCTGTGTTGCCTACTGTCGATATTTTGCGTGATATTTTCTTTGTATATAGGAAAAATGTAATAGATCACTGTTTTAAATGCCTAATCTAACATCCATGTAACTTAACTTTATTTTTAAACTTATATATTATCTTTAGGTATTATTTACATTATTATGGTAACTTTGCTTCATCTTAATTTTATAACATTTTGTAATGCTGTGTCACCTATAACGGTGAACACATCAGTACCTAGATTAAAACCTTCAATAATGTGTGCACTGCTGGTGTAATACGAATAAATAAAAATAATCAATAATCTATAATGGTTAAAAAAACTATTTCTATTTCTAAACTTTCCCTTACCCTAGCACTCTGCGTCAAAACAGGTGCAAACAGAAATAACGCCCAAAATGGCTTGCACTTATCTATAGCCTTGACCATCGCGACCTTACGGAAGTTCCGTGAATGAGGAACTTGGCAGAGAGGCGCTGCATATGTAAGACCGTGGTCACGTTAGTAAATCGCAAGCGGGCACGATGGCGGAAGAAATGCATGAAGTCGATGGATGCAAGTTGCTCAGAACCGCGTTACGTGGCATTCCTTAGGGATAGCTTATTTCAGCAGTGTATTAGTGAAGCGCTAGAATATTTTTTATGGAATAAGAATAAATAGACCAACGAGCACACATTTCATCTGATGGTAAGTGGTTTCTATGGCCCATTGACATCTACATTTATCCTCAATTAAGAATTAAAACGCGAATGCTTTGGTATCCTAGAGGACTAAGATGGAATCCTTCGTTTACATGATAAGGGTCTCCGATTCTTTTCACTCACTATACGAAACACATCAACATTAAGCTGCTACTTTGCGCTGATATTCTGTGAGAATGTGATATTTCTTCGTCGAGTCGAGCCATTCGTGCTACAATCATATTTTTTATTTTTTCATTTCTTTTTATTTATTTCTCTAAGTCCTTTTTTGCGAAAGTGAAATCTTTTTTCTTTAACTAAGAATTTTATTCACTATTCACTATTGGATTTACCAAAAAAAATCTCATGACCTATCGAAAACAATCAGCAATCCGATCACCTCAGCTTAAAGTACCCAGACTGGTGACGGGAAGAAACGTCGAAGATGTGACAAGTCTACTACTGTAAGCGACTATTCTCGTACCGCGCATGGCGATTAATACATATATCTCCTACAACAGGAGAGTCCTTTGTTCAGCAGCGGACTTTGACGGGTTGTTGGAGGAGAAGGAACGTTCAATTTTTTTTTCATGAAAAAGGTCTACTACTTTTAGCAATATTTTCTATCGCCTCCCCTCAGCACTGTATCCTAGGCCTTAGATGCGCAGGCGCAGCGTTCGAGTGGCGCGAACGCGGTGTTTGGAAAGTGTGTTAGTGGGGCGGTTCGCGACTCGCTCGCGCTGTGCTACATCCGTAAACAACGCCGGCCTACGAACTTGCTGCCTGGTACGAGGAGAAAATATTCGTGTGTATACATTTAAACCAGTAAACGTACAGGGTGTGCGCAGTAACGTCAGTTTTAAAATTTTGGCTTTCTGACATCTATTATTACGTTGTGAGATATTGAATCTTTGCAGTCATGTGATTGGCTGCAAGAATGACATTTATACAATAGGTCTCCAAATACATTGCCTCAAAGAATAACCCTTAATTATTACGTGTATCCATGCCTTATCAGGTCATCAAATATTTTATAGGTGGCAGGACCACACTGCAGCTATATATGTGCAGCACGAATGGGTAGGCTCTACTGGGAAAAGATCACGCTCTCAAAGAATACTAGCGTAAAATAACAGCATAATGCTGCCGTTTTTTGTATGGTAAGTGTAGGGAATCGGAGACCGAAGACCGGACCGGACACGAAGCATTCCATCTTAACCCTCAGGAGTAACAACGCATCTGGATTTTGATTCCTTTTTGTATAATATATGATGTTGATGGTAAGTGACTATCGTCACCCATGAACACCTGCAACACCATTCTTGATTGGGGATGGACGGGATGGGTCAAATCATTCATTTACCGTCAGATGAATTGCGTGCCTCTAAAAAAACATCAAAAAAAATATTCAATAATACATTATTAACTTTTCATGCATTTTCATAGAAATAGGCGGTATAACCGACTTTTAACGCTGGGTGTAAAATTGCGACTTCGATCATGGGAAGGAGTGTCAAAGGAGCGAGATAACCGGTAGTGAGATCGTGAATTATCTATTCGAACAATTTTAATGATAATGACTTGACAACTACACACTTAATAACGTAATTACGCAAGCAATTATTAAGTGTGCGTAAATTAGATAATTTTGTTTTATAGCTAACAAAAAGCGGTTTGGTATGTTTTTGTTTATTTAATACAGGACGCATTGGCAATATTTCTAAAGAGCCTGTGTATAAATATAGATGGGAATAGAAATTAACAGAATAAAATAAACGAATAAAATTATTTTTCGGATTTGCTTAACAAATTAAACGCGATAAAATCCGTAAAAGTATTTTAAATCAATGTGTAGTGTTCGCGTAAATATAAAAAAATATTAAAATAAATAATTTTAATCTATTTAAATTAAAAGAATACTTATTGAGGTAAGTTTATGCTTTACCACTAGTTCGGAAAATACCCCTGTCTTGGAAGAACCAGCTAGAAAATTTGCGGGACTTTCTTTTGGTATTAACTTAAAATTACATAACGTGATGTACAATTACACTGTGAAAACATTTAGATAGAAATAGCATGGTAGCATTCTCAGGGGTTATAATCAATCACGTACTCATTAGTGATATACATACATAATACATAAGCACTCACGCCTGTCACCCAGAGGGGTAGGCAGAGACTACAGACTTCTATTTGGCGCGATCCTGACACACCTCTCTCGCTTCCTCCACATTCATATACCCACGCATACATGGTCGTTGGTTAAGGGTACTCCTAATTTGGCCCGTTTTCAAAATATCGCCAATTTGGTCGAGAAACTTTCTTTAAGGACGTCCCTTTCCGACTTATTTTATTTTTATTTATTAGTAATATATAACCATTTCAAACTACTTTTGTTTGTGCATAGTTCAAGCCATGATGGCGTAGAGTCCACCATGTCGTTAATGAACAGCACGTCAATTCTCAGTAAATTTGGCAACAGCTTTACGTGGAAGAACCATGCTGCAGCTTTATTAGTAGTATTGTAGTAGCACGAATGGGTCAGCTCGACCGGGAGAGGACCACGCTCTCACAGAATACCGGAGTAAAATAGCAGCTCAATGCCGCTTTGTTTCGTATGGTGACTGTAGAGAACCAGAGACCCATATTATTGGAAACGAAGCATTCCGTGTTAGCCCTAACGGGTGACAACGCATCTGCGTCTTGATTCGTAGTCGAGGACAGATCTTTATCAGATGTCTATGGGCCACGGCAACCACTTACCATCAGGTGGACTGTATGCCTGTTTGTCATCTTTATATTAGGAAAGAAATTGCTTCAATTATATAAAATACGCGACCAATTTTCAATGAATGTCACTCACGTAGATCTTGATAGTGGCAGTTGGCCAATTCTTGGACCCTTACAGGTTTTCTATAAAAAAATCATATATGGAAAAAACGAAAATCACCGATATTGACTTCCGTACAGTAGGCACTGATAGACTTGACTCGCCTTTGAAATATTTTCTCTCCGAATGAGAGGTTTCTGCAATAGTGACTAAGTATTTAAAATTGCAAGTAACTACTTACTTGACGTTTACTTGACGCTCACCTTTTTTAATTCTCAACGATAACTGCACAGCGCGAAATATATTTTTAAGTGAAAGTTACTGCAATTAATGATTATAAAAATAAGCCGTTGAACAAAAAATGACTAAACAGTTAAAAAAACACCTTTGTCATCTGTGTCACCTACATGAGAATTGGAGCAGCGAAATCTTCCAGTTTCTTGTGAAATACGTTGGTTTGCAAACAGCTAGCCTGGAGTCAGCGTTAGAGAGAATATTAATCATCATAGCCTTGCTTTCGATGATAAGTGGTGATATAGATGATGAATCTTCAATCGTAGATGCATTTACACGTTTCCTGTTCTCCCTACATTTAATTTTTAAACCGACTTATAAAAGGAAAGAAAGGTTCTATTAAGTATTATCTAATTTTACGGATTCCCATCGCGTTTAATTTTGTTTTATGGTTGCAATAAAAAACCCAAAATCCGTAATATTAGGAGGTTCTATGTTCTACTGTACATATTAGCTTTACGTACGTTCACCGACTTCTCCGTCCAATGTGGACCGATTTAAAAAAAATGTAGTATTCCCTTAATCCTCTCAAAAAGGTTAAAATAAGTAACTTTAATAAAAAGAAGAAGTCAACTTTATAGAACTAAAAGTAACAAAATAACTTCAGAATAATTTTTAAATACATTGTGTCTTAACACAAACTACAGAATATGAAATTATTTTATTCTTTTCAGTTTTATGAAGTCGGCTTTTACTTTTTGATAAAAGTTTCTTTTTCCTCATTTTAAGTATAAAATTTAGTAAAGACACGAAAGTTATACTTTATACTTAAATTATAATTTATACTAAGTTATACTTTATACTAAAAAAAAATTGAGAAACTCTCAAAGCAATTTGTATTTGCATCTTTATGTATAAAATTCCGGTGTGTGTGTGTCTTTATTTTTATTTAAGAGCGTGATCCTTCCTCAGTCGAGCTGAACCATGCGTGCTACAACCATAATACAGCTGCAGCATGGCACTACCACTTTATCACGTATGTGTGTGTTCGTCTCATAGGGGGATTTTGCCATATTTGACACGCTTGTTGCGAGGTTGATTGACAATTGCGGTTTTCATCCCCATATGAGAATATCTATAGGCTGTCCTCAGCATTGGACTTTTAGAGTCGTTAACGGATCATCATTATCATTACAGCCCTTCACAAGTCCACTGCTGAACATAGGCCTCCCCCAAGGTACGCCACAAAGCAC
>DWHP01009545.1:0-10166 GCA_018247895.1 Parnassius honrathi | reverse complement strand
AAATATATTACTCACTACTTCTTCGCTTAGATCTTTTAATGAAACTCTGTACAGAATTAAACTAAATGAAAACCATCTGAAAAATGCAATTGATGAACTGTCCCAAGACATTCTAAATCTGACTTACGTGTCAAAGGAACTAGGTATTAGGTCTCGCATACTGGAATTAACTTCCATGATAGAAAATAGTCTCTTAGCCTTGTCCTTCAAAGTCGAGGACATAATTAATGCTATCGTGTTTAGCGAATCTAATATTGTATATCCCACTATCCTAACACCTAAAGAACTGTACACCGAATTAATCAAAAGCTACAGATTCTTACCCGAATCAAAACAGTTTCCAGTTCCTTTAAATCTCGATAACATACACATTATTTTAAATATATCAGAAATATCCAGTTACTTCAATAAAGAAAAGATAGTGTTTGCAGTAAAAATCCCTCTCATTAATCCTATACACTAAAACATATATCATAACTTACCTCCACTGGTCCCTCGTGATAAAAATAATCCAGAGTCATATTCGGCCATCATCCCATCCTCTAAATATATTGTAAGTAGTAGTAATCGAAAATGATCATTACCTTTGTCAAACACCAATACTGTCTTCCGCTTCCGTGATGCCTTCCTGTGAAACCGAAATTATTACAAAAGTACTTACCTCAATCCCTTCGATTCGTGAAACGAAATTCATTCATGATCACGTGAGCATCTGACAGCCACTACGTTATAATAGATGGTTATTTGTAATGTCCGAAAAAACCAATTGTATTGAATGTAATAATGTCTCAAGTTACTGAAATTGAATTTAGTGGAAACGGTATATTGTACTTACCTCCTGAATGTATCGCCTACTGTAAGGACACTCGTTTAACACCACATGAAAATCATGAAATTCAACTGAAAACCATTGTACCTAATTTTAATATTTTAAATGATTCTTGTTGTAATATTGTAGCGTATGATAATATTGTATCAAACTTACCTGTAGTTAATCTTAAGAATGTTAACTTAGATTCCTTAGTTTATGATGATCCTGAAAAGTCTTAACAGTATAATTGAAAAACCACATATTGTTTTATATCAAATATATTACTCAGGTATCACAATTGTAATTATAATTTTATTACGTGTTTTATTATTTATAAGATGTATGAAACTGGCATACACAAGAAATTCATGAAATCTAGAGAAATTAAAACTCCAGAAAATAATGACACTGAATTAGATGACATAAATCCCTCAAACATTAATACAGGACCCTCTCTTCGAATCGGCTGACTTCTGTTTTATTAATTTAAACACAAACTCCACTTTTAAGGGTGTAATTTACTCTAAACCGGGGCGCTGTTACGGTTTCCCAATGCTAGAGAAAACACTTAATCATATATAATAATTGATTACATAGATTTCCACTAATTATTCATGTCATCATTTAAAGACAGCTCTGCTTCCCGCTCCCGGTGACCAGTCAGTCTCTGCCGGACCGCTAAATCCCTAACTCTGTATCCTCATCTCTCTGTATCCTCGCGTGTCTGCCAGTTTCGACTCCGGGCCAATTAAATATTGTAACTTTTACTATTTCTAAATATTCTATTTCTTATTAATACTATTTACATATAAAAGTGTTATTTTTAAAACCTAATTTGCGAGGTCCCGTATAACATTGGTGGCAGCGGTGGAATTTAAAAGAATTAAGTAAATTTTCGGAACGCGCCATTTTAGTGAAAATTAAATTAAATAAATCGGATTTTATTTTGTGAAACATAAACGTACTGTAATGTAATGTATAACTTTTTCCATACTGAGGTCAAATGTGGGTTATCTGTTAGGGTAAGTACCAACGTAAATAGGCTAGGCTAGACTTTTAAAGTTTAGCTATTTCGTCTCTTTGAATCGAGTCCATTATAATTACTACACATTTTAATAACTGTTGTTTCAACAACTAATTTTTACACAAGGCAGTATGCGCATCCACATGGGCCCGTTTGGATTCTGTGTGGGACAATAACAGGCTCTACTACGTCCTCGTGGTATTTTTGTGCAGTCACGCTGCCTTGGATCCGGACGAGCTGGGTCCTTTCGCCAAGACGAATTCCTGCCCACACTATGAATATCCGGCTCTGATATGAGTGGACCTCCTGAGTTTGCCGTAGGCGGCTAACTCTTCCTAGAGTTCTCCAAACGCGTGTTCTTAGTGAATCTGGATGAAAACCAAACCGGAACTCGTCAGTGAACAGTACAAAAGACCAATGGTCTTCCATGGTATGCCGTTCAGCCACATGGAGATGTGGCTGAACGGCATGTCATGGAAGAATCTCCTTCGCACGGTTCGCTCGCTTACCAGCAGATGGTGGTCCTCCTGGTGCCTCTGTAGAAGTTGCATTTCTGTGATATTGGGTTTCTTCTGGCGGTCATTTGGAGAAATAGATTCTGTCTCTGCGTAGTAACACGATACCTACCCGTGTGCCGTTCAGCCACATGGAGATGTGGCTGAACGGCACACGGGTAGGTGCCAGTACTGCGATAACTTGACCACAACCTTGAAAGCTATTATAACAGGAGCACGAAGTATGATATTTCTAAATCATAAAAATATTTGATATTTTAAAATTATGTTTAGTACGTAATACCGTTGTTGTATTTTTCTCTGATTTATCATACTTAGTGTTTTTTTTATTGGCACCTATCACATTACTTCCGCCGTCCTGGATTGACAAGAACAGAATGACAAAAGGCATTAAATCCGCCCTTTATTCTATATTACGGTATTTTACAAAACTAAAACATTATTTATTGATTTACACTTTATTGCATATAACATATTAATTAAAAGCCGAAACTAGCGCGGATTTATTAAGATAAACAATTGATAGGGACTGTCGTGAAGTCAACCAGAACTGTTTCTCCGATACCAGTATTCAAAATATGGTGAAATAAATTGCAATTAAATCCATAGAAAATGCTCTATTTTATCAATGTGTAATATTTGCGTTAATATAAAAAATGAAATTAAACGAAGAGAAATAAGAGCGAAAGCTTAGGTTTATATTACGGTTCACCAAGAAATTATGTCGAAAGGAAACAGGCAATCATATTAGTCATATCGTTGTTTTGGAACAATGTTTATCTCTAAATGTTTTTGTTAAACTGTTATTACCTACTTTTATTTCTTTCTGTATTTTCCTGGAACGTTACGGTAGTGAAATATTTGAAGAAAAAACATAATTTCACGAGGCGTGTTTACGAGCAGTGGTAGAGTTAGTGCTTTGCGCCTAAATTTTGTTGTACAATCAATCCCCTTTGTTGCATCAATGACATTGATAACTGCAATTCAGTGAGTACCGGTTCTGAGGTGAAAGAAATTATCATGGAGTTAGTAATTCAATTTTAGACCGCGTATAAACTTGTATCCTCAAATGTGCACAGGGTTTCTTTAAAAATAGTATAAGGGTGACAAACGAGCACACAATCCATCTAATGTTAAGTGGTTGCTGTGACCCATAAACACCTACATACATCTATCCTCGATTACGAATCAAAACGCAGATGCGTTGTCACCCGTGAGGACTAAGATGGAATACCCCGTTTCCAGTAAAAGGGTCTCCGGTTCTCTACACTCACCATACGAAACACAGCAGCATTGAGCTGCTATTTTACGCTAGTATTCTGTGTGGGCATGGTCCAATTGAGTCGACCCATTCGTGCTACAACTATACTACTAATATAGCTGCAGCATGGCTCTACCACGTCTAAAAAGGTGTTTCGAGGCTTCTTACCTTTTAGTTTTTGTGGAATTGTTAGTGGCTCGCACTTAAAAAAACAACACGTAATTAGTCACCCGTCTGTAACGACGATTATTTTAGTATATTAGTCTGTCCTCTGTAGGGTACGTCCCACTGCTGGGCACAGGCCTCCGCTCTTTTCTGAGAGGGGTTTAGGACAAGTAATTGTCCGCCGCGTTACCCCAACGCGTGTTGGCGTACTTCACATGTTTTCGAAATATTTTTTTTTTCTTATTTCTCTGACATGCAGATTTCCTCACGACATTTTCCTTCACCGCCGAGTACGTGGTAAATCAGCACTTAAAATTGCAATTAACAATTACATTGGTGCCGGCGGTTATCGAACCCGGGTTGCTCGCGTACTGTGAATTTTACAGCGAAGGCTAACCACTTGAGCTACCACGGCTCTTCTTTCGTTAAAGGTATAGCTGAAAAATCTGAAAACGAATATCGAAATTAAGATGAACAAAAACATTATATTATTATTATAATAATAATAATTAAAAGCTAAAATTGTCCAACAGTCCTACTTCCAGCGGTATACTTGTCCACAGAAATTTAAATAATATTGCATTATTATTTTTAGATTTCTGTGACTTAGTTCTAACAACGTGGACGAAAAAAAACCAGTCCCCTTTTTTCCCGCGGTTACAGTTCCAATACAGTACCAATACGTGCTAATAATAATGTCCTCCAGACCGAATTTTGTTTACGACGGCCAGCCTCAACGGAAACTGGCCATGGACGCAAGACTGGGTTATAGTGTCCAAGTATATGCACACACAGATGCACTCTATATTCTCTCACTCTTAGAGTCCGTGCTTTCCGAGGCCCGGGGGTGGGACACCACTGCCTGACTCCGAGCAGCAACTGAAAATGTCTTGATGGATAAGCTCAATAACTGATTTTTTTGGCCCGACCCAGGATTCCAGCCCAGGACCTCGTAATCAGCCGTCGCACTATTACGAACACTAGGCCAAGGAGACAGTCCACCAGAACAATACATACTGATAGTCTCTGCAAAACCACAAATAATTGAAGAAGAAGATGAACGAGACTATTGCGTGCCGTGTCGGGTCATGCTTTAGAGTTTCAGAGGAAGGTACTGTGGCGCAGATTATTGCTATTCATTCAAAAATCTAGTGATAGTTGCAGTTGCCAACCGCCTGTCCAGCGTAGTATCAATGGATTGACAACAAGAGATTTCAGTATTTACTTAAAAATGATAATTGTTGGATGTATTTATCTGCAACATTACTAGAGTGATAAATTGCTCATATTTTTCATTAGGCGTTATCAAACGTAAGTGTTTCATTGATTTTTATTCATCCCGATTAACCTCATTTGGAAGTCTGTATTCATGTTTAAGTACCATTACTTAGATAAAAGTATAGTGTTGCTATTCATAAGTGGCAACAAAACACTGGATCTATTTATTATAATGCTGAACATTGATTTAGGTTTTGTGTAAGTTTGAACAAATAAGGCGAAAATATATCATTATAAAAAGTATACTTAGTTTTCAAACTGTCAAAATAATGCTAACAACTTTGGATAATAAAACTCTCAACTCCAAAATAGGTATAAAGCGTTATGGTTATATTATGAGGCAGACAGTGGCCAAATGGAGAGTCTAAAGAATAATAGAGACGGCCCGGATGTTAGGTAGCTAAACAGAGACTTTTAGCTAATACCACACGAGAGTTTTCGATCACTTCTTATCCGTTAAAATACTCTGACTAGATAAATAAAGGTATATCACCTGGAAATTTTATATTTAAATTCAAGGATTGTAAGAGCATGATAATGTTTATTAAAAATTTAAATTTTTATTAATATGGTTCAAATGTTGAAACTAGGACAAACAGGTCCAGGTGAAACCCAGAGTGATTTTCTTATTTAACTAATATTACAACAATATACAGACATGAAAGTTTGTCTCTAACATATTAAAATTATTAAAGTTCTCCATTTTTTCGTTAATTTATCTAATGGGCAAAAAAGTTGACCTGTCCACCACATGAAGGACTTATACGTTATTGCTTTAAATCAATGCATGATATTTATTTAACAATAATGTGTTTTTTGAGTTTGTTTGAATCGTACCCAGAAATCATCTTATTTAGGCTTAGAATTGTAATTTCCCACATACGGATACCTAAGTTTCTTGTTAAGTATTGAACTAAGCCTGGCTTATGTTTGGATTAACTTGACAGCAGTAGACCTTTAACCGAGTTTGGATCCGACCCAAAGTAATGTTTCACAGCCGCTTCTCAATAACTAATTTAATTTTCTGTGCTAACGTTTACTTAAATATATCTTCCTTATGCGTAAGGTAATAATGTTTTAAGGAAATTTGTAAATTTTTTTATGTTATTCATTTTGTAATATATTGAAGCAAAATATTATGAAAGCTTAACATAGGCCTCCCCCATAAATTACCACAATGTATGGTCTAGAGAACGAAGCATCCATCTATCCGAGGGGAGTCGCTCAATACTACACTTATCAGGACGTAACTGTTATTCATGAGCATTTTTTCCCTATCGCTTGTTGATTTAAGGAACTGTTCTTAGAGCTGTTTTATCTGGCCCATTGCCACTTCAGTCTACTCATCCGCTGGGCTATGTCGGCTCCGAAGGAAATTGGATATCCTTGTTACGGATTTTATAACCCAGAGATATTTTAAGCAAAGCCCTTTCCGTCGCACACTGAGTGACTTCGAGCTTCCTCATACTACTAGCAGTAATGGACTATGTTTCGGTTCCGTAACTCACCACTAGTTATACACTTTTGTGTTAAGACTCAGAGGTAAATTGGACTAGAAGTTTTGTCACAATTTCCCGTACACTACTCAGCCCAATTGGTTTCCTCGGTTAACCTCTTGGTCGAAGTTTCGCTTACGTAATCCTACATTTTGTCAACAACTTCGAGCGTATTGTTTCCAACAACTAACGATGTACTCGTGGTTGTAACATAGACTTGATGTAAGACATGATTTTTGTCTTGTCAATATTCATATTAAGAACGGGTAGGCTGTTCGAAAACACTACTGAGTACTGAGGTCGTTGAGGATAATGCCGAGGTCCTTTAGTGATTTTGCTATAATGACCGCTGTTGGCAAATCGAAGGTGATTCTCTGTTGATGATGATACTGTTTCTTTTACAGTCTAGTAGCTTTAATACGTTTTCAATAAAAATAGCTTTAGTTATATAACGTAACCCTAAACCTGTCTGTAGTTGGATAAGTTGTTGTTGTAAGATTTACTTGTCGATAAATATTAGAGGAGAAATTTGTTACAAATTAGATAAGTATCATTATCAACCTGTATTATTCCACTTCCCTCTCCTCCTTCACATCCATATACCTACGCATACGAGCTCGGCAATTAAGAATACCTACTCTTGATTTAGTAGTTCTTCTCGAGTGAAATGGAAGTCCGTAGTCACTACCTATCTCTCTGGGTAGAATAGAATGTTAGTGTATTTACATATATATGCATGTATTAATCGTAAGTGTCCATTATGGCGGATCTACACGTTGGCCAATATAGTGGCGAATATAGTGGCAAAGATATTGGCCAAAAGGTTGTGATGACGTCCACACGTTGGAGGGTGTTCAGTTTCATTCTTCTTCTTCGGTTCAGGCCAATGTGCAGACGAATTTATTAAAATGGATGTTGAGGCGCTAATAGCTGCTGCTGTTTATTTATACAAAGCATACCGCTACTACGTGAATGTGTATAACAAATTATTATTTAAATTTATTTTTATTAGAATTTTTGTTTTTTCCATTTTTATTTCTTGGGTTTCAGAAACAATTTACAGCTGGGGAGAGCTATATAAAGTGAAAAGTTTCTCCATTGTTTCTTGTTATTGCCATATTGTAGACACTAGTTAGGGTGGATGCCCCTAATACCAGTCACGCCCCTAATTACAGCCTTTTCGTCTTTTTACTTCGTAAATAAGGTTTCTAGTAGTCTTCACTACAAATATAGTCAGCTAAAAAATTCTTCGTAACTAGAAGAAAGCGTATTTCAAATATCACACAGTTATAAACCTAACAGATTTAAATTAAAAATCAAAACGCATACGCAACGGAAAACGCTCATTTTTCTATTTTTTGACAAGTTGTGGACTTTATAAAATTAAGCTTATTTTACATTAGCTCATCAGTAGGCTTTTTTTAAACTACCTTCACACTGGGATGTTCTCCTATCTTTTTGATTCGCATAAATATGACTATAGACATAGTAATGCAGTTATTTTTCTTTAAATTTACAAGTATTTTATTTTATTTTGGTGGAATTTAATGGGGCGGTAAATAGATATACGAAATGTATGAAGTGGATAATGGCTCATATTTGGGCTCATATCAGGCTGATATTTGGTTTTACGTACCTAATAAGAAGTACTTTATTTCAGCCATGTAATATAAATCAGGGCTCAGGGTCATAAACGGGAATTTTATTCATTTAGCTTTATTTATCCCTCACATGAATTAAACCGGAATAAATACTATTAATTGAAACTTAATTGATTTTCAAGTAAAAGAGTTACAATCGATTCGTCTATGTTTTAAAATTGGTTTTTGATTTTAAAGTTTAGCAAAAGATGTACTTGTTAATTGCTTTTCTATCAGACATTCGATGTATAAAGAACACCATATTACCTATTTCGTAATTTAATTATTTTTTGAGAAAGACAATAAACAAGCAATAAATATAATTAACTATGACTTAGTACCTAAGACAAATTATAACTTAAAACATAAATGAAAAACCCATGACAAGGAAAGTGGCCCAGGACCGCGCTTTGCGGCTGTCTGTGGAGGAGGATGTTCGGTAGCGAACTTGTATAGGGCTGTAATAATGATGATGATCCGAAAACCAGTGTAATTAAATTATGAGAAACCGTTGTGCTTCATTTTTTTTCATAATTTGCTTTAATTAATTGCTTAGTTTTAAAAGAAAGATCGAACTGCTTAAAACTAAAACACAGTAAGGTTAGTAAAAAAAACGTTAAAATAAAATAATTATAGTCGTCTGCATTAATTACGTTATTTTTTAATTTTTTTTTAAATTATTTTTTAAAGTTGTTACGAGTTTATTACTGTGCCTCTAAAACTTACCAACAGTAGATACACCTACGAAAAGCTCGTAAGGCACAAAACAAGCCTATGCTATGCTGGTATTATAATTAATATAATTTTTATAGGTACACAAAAGGACGACATTCTGTGCAGGATGGCTGGAATTATGGAGCCGTAACACCTTTTTCTGCTTAGCGTCGTTTTTAAAATTGTTCTCGTAATAATTGTAAATAAACGTTATTATATTTTTGACAAATAGCTTATCGATTATAACAAATGTTTAAAAATATTGTGCGCTAATTAAAGTAGCAGGAATTTTTAAAGTTGAAATTGGCACTAAAAGGCTGGTAATAGGGGTATCCAATATCCACGAATACACCATACGAAGCGTGAATATAAAATTAAAATCAGGTGCGTGTAATCGATAGTAGTAAATGCTTCGGGAGGTACTTGCCTCGTGCGGGGATAGTCACCTCGATATATATTTTTTGGATGCAAGCAAATTTATATAAATTTAAGCAATCTTTATTATATATTTATCAGTCTTTATAATTTACTGAGATCTTTTTTTAAGTACAACTTACAATATTATTAACATTATTAAATATTTTCCAGTTTTAATGTTTTAAAATATAAACATATTATCAAAACTTAAAGTTATGTAAGTTATTTGTAAAATGTTAGAATTTATCTTCAAAATACAATAATACAGTAATTAAATTTGGCATTTACATTAATTATTACCAAAGCTGGGGTTGGCAACTTTCCACATCTCATCTTTTGAACATTGTACAAGTTACAGGCACCACATTCGATGAATTTCACATTCAATCCAATCTGATTTTGATTTTGGTTGTGAGAAAGTGACGAAAGATATTGCGGGGCGAACGATCAAGTGGACTTTATTAGTGTAGTTTAAAAGGAACCAAAACAAAAAGGCGGACGTGGCACGTGGCGGGTTTTGGACAAATATTCTTGCTACAAAATTAATTTATTACGTTGGCTGGCACGACTGAAGTGAGCTGATGTGGAAAAGGAACAACTAATAAAACAGATCATGAGTGATGACGCGCACTTTGTTGTCGGTTTACTGACACGACGAAAATTATATTACCGCTAAAAAGAACCCCTTTGTCGTATCTCCTTAGTTTCAAGGCACTCCCCTTGTTACCTCAGCCAGTATCGGAATCCTCGGCGTCGGCATATCGAGTTACGTGCAGTTTCGTGGTCACTTGGAAGAGAAGGCAAAATTGGCCTCTAAAAAGCTTGGCGTGCTCAGCAGAGCGGGA
>DWHP01009544.1:0-10167 GCA_018247895.1 Parnassius honrathi | reverse complement strand
ATAGCTCGAAGAACCGACAACCGTTGGGGAAAAAAGGTTCTCGAGTAGCATCCTCGTACCGGTAGGCGAAGTGTAGGACGACCCCCCATTAGATGGAGTGACGATCTGGTAAGACATGCAGGAAGTTTATGGATGCAGGTGGTTCGGGACCGTTCTTTGAGGCATTCCTTGGGGCAGGCATATGTTCAGCAGTGGACTTGTGTTATGATGATGATGATGATGAGGGTAATTATTTCATTCGGTCCATATGGCCATCTTTTTATAACTCAAAAACTACAGCCTTGTTTGCATAGATGTCTCTGTGATACAATAACTCTTAACTTAATCAGACAATCAAATAATAAAAGGTCAAAAGAGCGCTGTTTTCTCGACGCCATTTTGACGGTTGACATTATAGTAATTTTAGTAAATTTTAGTATTACGTAGTGTAGTTGGTTTTTTTAAGTTTTGTTTTTAGGTGTTCCTGATTATTTCCAAAGCTTTTTTTTTTCTTAATATATTAGTTGTAATATACGACTTTGTGTTTTTGTCTCTGTCCTCCTCGTAGTTTTGGTTTAAGGTGACCATATTACCCTCACGTACCTTTTTTTAAATTTAGCTTAAATGGGATTATAAAATAATATATTACGTGAAACTTGAATACGAATATATGCGAAATTAAAAGAAAGTATTTCGACGAACTTCTCTCGGAACTTTTTTTACAAGAGTAACAAACGAGTAAAGGGATGCTATGACCCATATACATCTAAATTTATCTTCAATTAAGTAATAAAATACCGATGCGTCTCTGAGGACTAAGATGGAATGCCTCGTTTCCAGTAAAAAATGTTCTCACAACAGCATTAAGCAAATATTTTAAGCTGGTATTCTATGAGAGTGTGTTCCTACCCAGGTCTAGCTAACCCGTTCATGCTACCAGGTACAAAACTTCCTCCAAAACCCAATAAGTAAAGAAGAACGTATAGTCCTACTTCTTACCCCATTGCAGTCAGCTCCCTTACTAACGCAAGCTCCATATGCACACTGGAAGAGGTAAGGGAGGCACACCGTCGCCCCACAGGATTCAACCGTTTCGTCAGAGCCATCAACGCAGTCTGCTTCACCATCACATCGGCTTACAGCGGGGATCGAATCACCATTACGACATTTGTACTGGCCACTGAAAAAGTTTATCTTGTGCGTGAGTACTGCAGACAATAGACTGGACCTATAAGCAACTTCAGAGAAAGGAATTCAACAGATGCGTTTTTACCACTAAGGACTAAGTTGAAATGCTTCTCAACTTGTGCATATACTGGCTATCACGACTGTTTCGTCGTTTCAACTGTCATATGCGTTATTGTTGATTATGTACGTGTTACACGACGACGTAGCATCCTGCGACAAATTTCTCTCCGGTAGTTACTAGAAATTGCTTCCGTGCTTGCACACACACTCGTGGATTATAACCTTGTCTTATGCATATGGCTGCCGTGACAGAAATTTAGTTGGAGTCATACCTGAGGACTAAAATGGAATTCCTCGTCTCCAGTAAAAAGGGTCTAGGATTATTTACAATCACCATACGAAACTCGGCAGCATTAAGCTGAAATTTCACGCTGGTCCTCCTTGAGAGTGTAGTCCCTCCCTGATACTCGCATAGACGACGCATTTGTGCCACAACCGTAATAGAGCAGCGTGCCTCTACTACGTGTGTATGTGTGTAGATCTAGTGATTTATTGATAAATCGCACAATTACATGTTACAATATTACTTACATTTCTTCAGCTATTTCATCTAGACATTGCGGTATCAATTCGTCGGATGAGTCAGCACACTCCACTTTGCCGTTGCATGCGGCTGCACCGTTCACGCATGCGCCATACGTACAGCGGAATAAATGAGGTGGACAGCTGTAAGTTACAGAAATAAACTTTATGGTCTTGAAGCTAAAGTTCATTGGTAAATCTTTTTACATAAAGCCTTTTTTGTTTATAGAAGGGGGGCAAACGAGCATGCGCCTCACCTGATGTTAAGTGACTACCGCCGCCCATAATCAACCGCAACACTAGGGGTATTGCAGGTGCGTTACCGCCCTTTGAGAAAGGAGTAAGCTCTTTTCTTGAAGGTCCTCAGGTCGTATCGGTCCAGAAAAATCGCCGGTGGAAAACTATTCCACAGAGAGGTCGTACGCGGAAGAAAACTCCTTGTGAAACGTACCGTGGTGGGCCGCCAAGCATTCAGATGGTGTGGATGGAATCGGGACGTTTGCCGCGTAGTGCGTTCTTCGTAGCCAAAGAATGGACAGGTCCGAACCTTCAAGTCTGCCGAGGCGTCGAGAACAGATGTCCTCTATGACGTATACGCAAACTCCAGGCCGAAGCACAAAGGAGTGTTCCAGTTTGTACCCCGGGTAGGAGAGATATGTGACATCAGCAGGAGAGAACACCTGCGTCTCGGACAGAAAGAGCAGAGCCGGTCTCGCCGTCTCGAGAAGGTAGTTGACGGCGTTTAGGTTAGAGTGAAGTCCCCTGATATTGCAGAAATTCACGGATAGCGTGGCATGGGTCGCCTTGGTATTGTAGCTCCGTTTGCCCGAGCAGTTGAAGTCTTGAGCGGAATTTTGCGCCCCCCTCCCTTAGAATACGCGGGGCAGCCTGAGCACCCACGCTCAGGAGTGGAGTAACTTGGTCGTGGACGCTCAGTGAGAGATTCTCGAGGGGTGCTGGTACCCTCCTGGGGTAGATCACTTAATTCCGCTACCATGTTAAGGGTGGGGGGGGGATTTGGGCCTCCGGCCACCTGCACTCACCAGACGAAACGCGGAAGCAGAGCTTCCATTTCACGCCGGTATTCTGTGAGATCGTGGTACCACCCCGGTTTGAGCCGGCCCATACGCGCAACAGCAAAGCTACCGCGTGGCTCTACCACTGGTAAATAATAAACAACTGGCTAATAAACAATCACGCAGTACGTGATAAGTAGATGTGGCCTATTGATGGACAATACTCGCATCGAATAGAAGCGACAAAAATAGCAGCATATTGCCGCATATAGTGACTAAACAGAATTGGACACAGTTTTGACTGAAGCAAGGTATCATTTGGTCTTCTGGAATGACAACGACTTTGCATTTCATAACACCTGTATTTATCCTCGATTATAATATAAAGATACGTTGTCACCTTGAGGACTACGATGGAATACCTCGATTGCATTAAAAAGGTTCACCGATTCTCAACACTCACCATACGAAACACAGAAGCATTATGCTACTATTTTACGCTGGTACTCTGTGAGAACATGGTCCTGACCCGGTCGAGCCGACCAATTCGTGCTACAACTGCAATATAGCTGCAGCGTGGCTCTACCACCTACGTGTAATGAACGCGAATTTCCTGATAATGTTTCAATTAAACGCCGAACGTGGTAAATTGGCACTTAATTTGCAATTAGTAATTCCAATCCAGGGATCGAACCCTGTACACTCGCGTACAGTGAAGTTTACGGCGGGCACTTACACTAGACCTAGCTATCCTCCATTAAGAATAAAATGCTTTGGCACTTCTGAGAACTGAGATGAAATACCTCGTTTCCAGTAAAAAGCGTCTCCGGTTCCCTACACTCACCATACGAAACAAACAACAGCATTAAGCGGCCATTTTACACTGATATTCTGTTAGAGCGCAGTTCGTGGTTGGACGTGCCCGGGTCGAGTTATCCCATTCATGTTACGGCCATAGTACGGCTGCAGCGTGGTTCTACCATGTAAAATACACACACAGACACTTCAATTTTGTTTATATTTAGATTACAGATTATTTAAAATAGTTTGTTGTCATTTTTCTGGTGTGAATCAACAATCGCCCTTGGATGGTTTTACACAGAAACCACTCGAGTTAATAATTTTCTACGTAACAAAGTTTCTGAGGTGCAGGAGGCTACGATCGTCGGCCAGACGTGGAACTACGTGCCGACCAAACTGAAACTCGCGGATCTCGCATCTCGCGGGGTGAAGACTGTTACTATCGCATTCGCACTTTGGTGGTCTGGTCCAGATATTCTTCATAACCCCATAATTCAATTTTCAAATTATCCCAACACTCAAAATATTACGTTACCCGAAACCGCAGCATTACATGCCTTTGTCAAAAATAATGTAACAGATTAAAGTAACAATGCAAAAATTCAATTAATTTACAAACTTTCATCATTTACTAAAATGTGTTTAGTAAGAAAGTTTGTTTAGTATACTGCGGGAAGGAAAACATCGGAGGAAACCTCCATATCTGTGGAATGAAAATATTCCGACAATATGTGAAGTCCCCCAACAAGTACCGAAGTAAGACAGCGGCCTGCTTCCTGTTCCAAAACCCTCATCTCAGAGATAAAAAAATACGATATGTTTTCCATTCTCCAGAATTTTATTGGAGCACGAGATCGTATACACGAGCGCGAGGTCATATGCGAGTGCGAGATCGTATATACACCGTACACGAGGTTTAACAACCGCGATACGGGGCGTTTTTAGTGACGACCCGTTTTCCTTCATTACGATATTGGTTCAAACCGACGTTCGTACCTCTTTCAGCCCTTGAAACACATTGAGCCCCCCCCCCCTCTAGATAGAGGAGCCTCACTCCAAAAGCTGGGGGCTGGGGTGCCTGAATCGTCGCATTCAATAGCTCGTGAGTCCTCGCTCACGAGTCTACTTCGACGAAGCAGTAAATGCCGCAGGGCCAACACCATACACTTTCAGAAAAAAGAAAGTATTTTATAACACTATACATTACCGCATCTTCCTGCAAAGTGCATGGGTCTCGTCACTACTGTCAAGGCAATCGACGACTCCATCACATATGCTGTCAATGCTGATACAGGATCCATCGCGACACTTCCATTGTTCTTTGCTAAAAAATTAAAAAAAACTTAGTTTTGTAAAAATTATCTATACGTTCATCCATTACATGTTGAACATAAGCCTCCCTCATAGATCACCCCATAGGTAATATTTTGCTATAGTTGCCACTCTCTGCAAGCGGATTGGTAACCGCTGTTTTTTTTTTAAATAATTTAGTGTTGCTATCAGGAAGACGTTACTGCCATCTTCTGTTTCAATTTCCTTTTGTCTTCTCTTACGGTGTAGTTGTTATTTTTACACCTCCATTACACGATGAGTATATAAAGAGTAGACTTTTGCGATACGTGATACTTTTTTTAAATTTCTTGCAAATACGGTTGGGGGGATAAAGGCTGCATTTTCACTCTTGCAGAAGCTAGCGACAGCAACCTTTGCTACGTCACCGGTGTTACCATTCCAATACAAATAAATAATTATGAATTATGAATTACGCCAATGCTACCGTTTCACGCAACTTCCAAGTTTGAAAAGAGTATATCGCCTAGGAATATTGAAATACTAAAAATAGAAAGTTCAAAGAAACTTACAGGCAAACATTTACGGAGATTTTCGCTTGTCCCTTCCCTCTGTTTAGTTCCATAAGCGTACCACGACTTGAATTCCTGTAATACAGAAAATAAATTATTATAGTACGTGAGGTTAATATGGTCATCCGGTTAATAAGGTTACTTTCTCATAACTCAAAAACTACAGCCTTGTTTGCACAGATGGCGCTGTGATACGTTAGCTCTTCATCGTCAATGAAATGATAAAGGGTCAAAAGGGCGATGCTTTATCGACACCATTTTGACAGTTGACATGATAGTAAATATTTTAGTCGATTTTAGTATTGTGTGGTTTAGTTAGTTTTTTTAAGTTGATTATTCGCAGCGTTCCTAATATAGCCAAAACTTGTTTTTTATTTTTTTCTTAACGGTTTAGTTATAGTATACTTTATATAGACATTGTGTTTTCGTCTCTCTCCTCTTCCTAGTTTTGGTTTATAGAACGGCAAAGGTTAAGATAACCATATTACCCTCATAAACTTTATTTTATATTATTTACCTAATGGTGGATTAATATGCCCTCTTGATGCACAGCCATGATGAAGCGCTACATGGCAAATTTCACAGACTTAGCGAAACAAACGCCTATTTAATGTTGCCTTAAAGACATCCAGGTTTTAATCAGACGGTAAAACATACACCGGCAACCTATTCAAATTCTATTCTGTACACATTACTAAAATCAAACCTTGGAGAATAAATTTGGTTTGAGTACGTAAAATATTCGCAACAAGGGGATAGGCCCGCTGACCGTCTGGTTGTCCAATAGCGAAGAAATGAGGGAAGTATTAAGGCGTGTAATTCCTGTACACACTCTCCGAAATGCATCCTGCAGAACACCAAGAGGCTGGCTACTCTGCACATATCCTACTTTAATACCACTGTAGACAGTAATTTATCCTCCGAAATATGGTAGCTTAGTAACGCACGTCATATACTTCGATAAAAGGGAGAAATACCTATATCTTTTAGATAGTATAGCATAAAAATTATCGAAATACTGGATGACATTTTTTACCGTCTGGAAGAAAATAGGGTGTAAAATGTGAACGGATTAGAATTGAATTAAGCGTTTGAAACATTTCTTGAACAATTACATTGCCCTTTATCCTTGAGCCTGTGACCCTGCGAAGTGACTAGGTCAATGATGCCCACCAAATATATTTTAATGCCGTTGGTAAAGTAGGGTGGATATGATTTGAATTTCGATGGATTTTAATTTATTTATATATTTAATTTAAAATTTCGCTTTGCTTTTATTTTTGTGTAAAATATCAGTGCCACAGGCTTCTACTCCGTTCACATGTTACACCCTATTTTTTATCAAGACGGTAAAAAAGGTCATTCAGTATTTTTAGTTCATCTACCAAAAGTCCAGAAGCTAACACGCCCAAGCAACTACTGCCCATGGGGGAATATTTGCCAAAGTTGCCACGCCAGGCGGGTTAGCGCACGCAGTTTTATTTAGTAATTATTATATTTCTATACGTAATAGAGCCGTACCGCAGCTATAATAATTGTTATAGTAGTAGCACGAATGGGTCGACTCGCCCGTGGAAGGGCCACGCTCTCACAGAATACCAGCGTAACATAGCAGCTTAACGCTGCTGCGTTTCGTATGGTGAGTGTAGAGAACCGGAGACCCTTTTTACTGGAAAAAAGCCATTCCATCTTAGTCCTCGCGGCTGACAACGCATCTGAATTTTAATTCGCAAATGAGGATAGATGTAGATGTCTATCGACCACAGCAACCACTTACCACCAGGTGGACTGTGCGCTCGCCTGTCACCCTTATCCTACAAAAAGAATTATAAGGTTTCTTTCCCTCTATCGCCTCTTTCGACACTTATGGGACGATACGGGGATTTCTTAATTGAAGGTCAATGTAGATGTCTACAGACTACGGCATCCACTTACCATCAGGTGAACTGTGTGCTTATTTGTCACCCTTATCCCCAAAAATAGAGTTATAAACTACAAATAACAATTTCATATGTGATGGTGAGTGAGCATTGAAATCATTTCGCTCATGCGGTAATAAATTTTAAGGTAGCTAAATATTTCTCGACCTGCCACGATTGCGTACCCCTGACTCTAGCTTCTTACCTTACCACGGTGTTAATTAAAGACTTACCTAGCGGGAAACGCATCATCTTTAGCCGCTGTCACTAGTATTATGGATACTGAAACTGAAATCAAGACAGTATTTTAACGTAATAATAATATAAGATTTAAAAAAAAAACTAAACACGCATTGTTCATGAGCTGTGAAGATAGTTACAGCCTATGTACGTTCCACTCCTGGACACAGGCCTCTGCTCTTCCAGAAAGGGTTTTATGGCATGGAAATGTCCGCCGCGCTGCCCCGGTGTCGCGTGTTGGCGAACTTCACATGCCTTTGAAACAATTTTGTTTTCGTATTTCTCAGACTTGCAGGTTTCCTCACGATGTTTTATTTCACCGCCGACCACGTGGTAAATCAGCACTTAAGTAGCAATTAACAATTTCATGCGTGCCGGCGGGGATCGAGCCCGGTTTACTCGCATACTGTGAAATTAACAGCGAGCGCTAACCATCTGAGCTATCACGATAAGTTGTGATTATCCAGATAATTATGAACAGTATACTAGCATGAAGTTATTAAATTAATGTGTTGTCATCAGTTCTTAATACGCGTGCAAATTTATGTATATACGTGAATCTAATGAAAGCGTAGTAGAAATATAATTAGGTAAATAAGTTAGGTATAGTAGGGAAGAACCACGCTCTCACTGAATACTAGCGTTAAATAGTAACACAACGCTGCTGTGTTTCGCATGGTGATTGTGGAGAACCGGAGACCCTTTTTACTGGAAACGAGGCATTCTATCTTAGTCCTCACGGGTGACAACGCATCTGCATTTTGGTACATAATCGAGGATTGATGTAGATGTCTATGGGCCACAGCAACCACTTACCTTCAGGTGGACTGTGTACTCGTTTGTCACCATATCCTGTAAAAAAATTCATTAAATATTACTGTCTCATTAAACAGCCATCACGAAACTAATAACCGAGCAACTTTTAACATAATAAAAAAATTTATCAAGCTACTTGTAATAATTATATAACATAATTGACGCGCGGTAATTCGACAAACGTTTTGCAAGGTGGTGTCGGATTATCGAATTTGTCGGGCTATAGAGTACTGCCACAGCTCCTTGTTAGTTCGGAAGTTTTTGAAAAAGAGTATCTTGTAATCCAACAGATTACATATCAAATACGAAATAATAAAAAATGAAAATGTCATGTGAGGCTCAATGAATACCTAAGCAGTAAATATAATGAATGCCCGTTAGGCCGCCACCATAATCATATTTGAACTGAGACAGTTCAAATATGATTATGGTGGCGTTAAGTGTCAAGCTATATTAGCGGTGGCGCGAAATAATTGAAACCTGCTTATCCACGTATTCGTGAAAGACACCTTCCCCCGTGGCGGATTAATAGTGCGGCTCGAATCTACCTACAAGTTAAAGACATGTCAGATTACAGTGGGGGACGGATTAGCCAGGGGCCAGATTACCGGAGGTCCACTACACTTAATTTTTTAAAAGGTCTTGGGCGTCGTCCTAATTGGAAACGATCGTACGTACAAACGATCGCACGACGAGATTAAACGCACACACATTTCCTTGGAGCGTCCTAATTGAAGCTTGCAAGTCATCGAGCGAGCACAATAAATACTTAGTAACGATCGTATCATGGGTTTGACAGTACAATCGTGTAATCAAATATACAAATCTCTGGTGAGGGTTTTTGTAATGCCATTTGCAATTTTCAAAGCAATATTTCCCGACTGTTAAAACTGTGCATCTCTGTGACTTATCGGATGGTTACCTATAAGTCGAAATGCAACCATCTAGTGAAATGAAACAAGATATGGGCAGCAGCATCTTCCTCGATTTACTAAATAAGGTTAGACAATTTTTTATTAAGTGAAGTGATTAAACGCACTCACATTTCACCTACATGGCAACCAATAGGGGAGGCCTACGTTCACAGTGAAATTTCAGTAAGCTATTGTTACAAGCTAGGGGTTCGTGATAATAAATACTGCCGATGGAATTACCAAAATTTACACTTTAATTACTGAACACCAATTAAAACTTAAAACACACTAATAATAAAACACAATTCGCAGTTATATCGTTTCGTAGTATCCGCTTGATTCGCTAACTCAATACTGACTTACAGATCTTATATGGGCCATCTTCTACTGAAGCATCTAGAATGTTCCAGTACATACTGGTCCCAACTGACAATGTGTAGAAAGTTCTAGTACGGAATTCTCTAGAAAGATTAATTCCGCTACTCGATACTAGATGGCGCTAGTACCATATACTAGGCATTAATTACGCCGCGTAACACCATTATGGTTAAATTGTATTGGTGATGTAGTGTGGGATCACGAACTTTATTACATATGGACATTTTTTTAAAATTTATTTTATTACAGCAACCACTTACAATAAGGTGGACTACATTTTTATAGGATAGGATGACAAACGAGCACAGAATCCACCTGACTGTAAGTGGTTGCTGCGGCCCGTAGACACCCACATCTATCCTCGATTACAAATCAAAATTTGCATTTTAATTCGTTATTGAGGATAGATGTAGATGACTATGGGCCACAGCAACCACTTACCATCAGGTGGACTGTGTGCTCGTTTGTCACC
>DWHP01009543.1:0-10167 GCA_018247895.1 Parnassius honrathi | reverse complement strand
GTACGATAGCGCAATAAATAAATATTGTATTCTACCACATAAATGATAGTACTTTTATACTGATAATTAAAGCAATTAGTGCAAAATTATTCCCTAACCATTCCAAAATTTCAAAAATGCACAACGTTAATATTCAAGTTTTCACTTCAGCCGGCACTCCCGGAGTGCAAGCCGTCATTTTTTTTGTAACTATTGTTAAAATTCTCGTTTGTCCGCCTGTCCGAGCCAATCTTCGGAATGGCTGAACGGATTGCAATAAAACTTCACAAATAAATAGAGAGTAACACCAGGAGTGATTCAGACTAAATTTTATCCGAAAAATTTAGTGACTATTGAAATATTGATAAGATAAAATAAATGATTTTAATCGTATTGCTAATTAGCGCTATAGGTACTGTGCATGTTGACGGTACGGACTCGATGAGCCGCCATTTTTAATCATATTTTTTTATCCTGATGGACTGTACAATAAAATGTTTACTGTGTTATACAAACAAAATATACTTACAAGCATGCCAAGCAAATTAAGTTTTGCCTATTTTGAGTTTTCCTCATATTTAGATATCTGGAAAACTTCAAAAAAAATGGATAAATACACCATGTGTTGGAGCTGTTAACGCAATAAGTGTTAATTTAGAATTGCATCAAACAAAATTTAGATAATAATTGCATTTGAAACTACAATTATTCTTTATTCTAAATGGACACTTAGCGTACAATTTACGGGAGTAGTTCTGTGTACGACGGGTGGAATTTTATCATATCTTGTGATAATAAAATAGACTTGTAATATTCGCACAATTTTATTTTTTTTCCTTCCTCCTTTTATAATACTTATAAATAGCAACACCGCGATTTAAAGTTGCCCTTAATGTTTTTTCAGCCGCTATATATTAACAATATTTATTACACTAAAAAGTATATTAAATGGACTAGCATTAACACAGGCAATTTAAAAACAACTTGTCTAACATACTTTCTTTTAAATTTATGTAAATATACAAGGAATTTTTAGAAATATTTTAAATATGTTTTCTGTTTAGACCCCATTTGTTTTAAATTTAAAACTACTTTTTCAGTAATATTTATCTTAGGTACAATTTACAATGTTCCAAGAAGGCAGCAACACAGTTTACATGGCCGAACTGGCTTCTGCACAATATTTTATAAAAACTTACCTTGCCAGACTTAATTTATATAACCTAGTAAACTGTGTCATTATGTTTAGATTTCACATGTACTGCATTTAATGCATTTTTATCTATTCAATAACTACAAATATGAATTCTAATTCTTTCATATGGCAGTATAGTTTTCATGTGATAAAAATTTCAACATAAAATCATTCGTCTTCCGATGATTTGATAATAATGAATAAAATGTAAAGCTAAGTATGAGCTGGACTGAAGCTAAGAAATGAACCCTGATATTACGCTCATTTACATGCGGGTGAGCTAGCGTTCAATAAAATGGATAATAACGTTTCATAAAATAGGAATGAGACAAGACACAAATGTTACATGGAACAATAACTTAGACATCTTAAATTTTTAGAATACAATATAAATTCATATAGTAACTCACTGGAAAATCACAATAAAATTGAAAAACTAATAATACTTACGATCAAAAATATTTTAACTTATGGTTACTAGTAATTAAAAAAACATATAACACGGAAAACCTGTAAAGGTTATAGTATAACTTTTCCAACACAATTGCTAGGCCTAAAAGAAACGTAAACGTAAATACTTGGATGATATTGACCCCTTCAAAGTACTGAAGCTTTACACCTACAGAAAAAGTTACAAAAAAAATTAAGGTTTTATATATGATAAAATTAATACATTTCAAACTTACAAAGGTGCATGGAAAGTGCTTAAGTTAATAAAACAATACAAAAAAATACATAGTGTAGTTACAGCCTTTAAACAATATACTTTCACTTCTGATGCTTATGGAACGAAAATTACCCAATGTTTCCACACACTAGCTTTCTATGCGATATTTTTCTTCACCGAGCAATTAAGCGATCACAGTGCCGTGTCGGTCTGGATATTTTACGTCCATAATTATGTCCTCCAGACCAAAATTCGGTCACGGCGGTTAGTCTCAACTGAGTCTAGCCATCTTCGCAGGACAGGGTACTCACAGTCAGGGGCTCATAGTTCAATAGGACAGCAATCCGATACGATCGGGAAAATATCAGGCGCAGGACCAACGGCTTTACATGCTTTCCGAAGCATGAGGGTGAGACAACGCCAACCGCCTGACTCCGGGCTGCTACTGAGAATTTCTTGGCAGAAAAACCAAATGTCTGACTGGCACGACCTAGGACTTCATGATTAGCAACCATTAGACCAGTGAGGCAGTCAAATACATGGTGTACTTGATGACCTTTTTTAGCGTCTGAAAATAAAAGAGTGTAACATGTGAACGGAGTAGAAGCCTCTGATATTTTACATAAAATAAAAACAAAAATTTTGAAATAAATTAATTAAAATCTATCGAAATTCAAATTATATCCACCGTACTTTACGAACGGGAATAAAACAATAAATTTAGTAGGCATATTTGACCTTGTCACTTCACAGGGTCACAGGCTCAAGCGCAAAGGACAAAATAATTGTTCAAAAAAATTTCAAACGTTTAATTCAAAATTTTTGTTGTTATTTTTTGTAAAATATCAACGCCATAAACTTCTACTCCGTTCACATGTTACACCCTTTTATTTTCCAGACGGTAAAAATGGCAGATCCCAGCCACGGTTTGGTCGATCTTGTAAAATAATATCACACTAGAAGTAGGAGGGCTACCGTGCCTGAGCTGACGCATCAATGTCCCGGGTTGTAAATACCAGCGCCCTCAAAAAGAAGGTATAATTCCACCTACAAGTCCTTCAAAAGAGTCATTGGCAAGGCAAACTCAGAGCACATAAGCAGAATTGGCGGAAAACGAGTGCGACTTCGGGTACCCGTGCATTCTGGTCTCTCGCCAAGGTTGTACAAGGGAACTTCTGTCAGCCATCACTCCCATCTCTGCACAGGGAGGACAACTCACTGGCCCATGCTGCAAAGGAGAAAGCGGACGTGGGGAACATACCGCCGACCATCCCACGGTGTAAGTGCTCCATGCCAGATATGCAGTTTATGTAGCGCTCGGTTCGCAAAGTATTCCTCTCCCTGGACGTTTACAAGTCGAAAGGGCCTGACGGAATTCCTTCAATCCCAAATTTCCAAGTCCCAAATTCGTGGAAGACAGCTTCCGTGCACCCGATCCTTAAAACAAGTTCACGCTCTGATCCGTCCAATTACAGGCATATCGCTATCACCTCCTTGTTTTCGAAAACTGTCACCTCATGTGGTATCTCGAGAAGCGCCAGCTAATTTGTGACCGCCAGTACGGTTTCCGTCGGGGTAACTCAGCTGACGATCTTCTTGATTATCTAACACACCCACCAACACCTTGGCGGTTAGTATGAACATTGCGAAGGCCTTCGATCGCGTTTGGCATAAAGCGCTTCTTTCGAACCTTCCATCATATGGACTTCCCGAGAAATCGTGCAATCGGATCACCAGCTTTCTTGCAGATCGAAGCATCAAGGTCGTAGTAGACGTTGTATATCAATGATATTGTTACGAGCTTAAGGTTCGTGTAATAAAAACTGCCGATTGAATTACCGAAATTGACACTAATTACTGAACACCAATTATAATTAATCACACTGATCACTGTTTTTCACTCCGAAAGCTTCGCTCGTATAGCCAATTCAATACTGCCCCGGTCGCGGCCCTCAGGGGCTTTAAATAGGCCTTTTCCACCGAAACATCCAGAATGTTCCAGCAAATACCGGTCCCGAGCGACTAAGTGCAGAAAGTTCGAGTGCGACTTTTCTAGAAAGCTTAATTCTTCTATTCGTTACTAGATGGCGCTGTTGGGAGAGTTCTAGAAAGATCTTGTCACTCCTATTTCTGATAATTGATACCAGATGGCGCTAGTGTCATCAACTGTGGCGTGCAACAATATGTTGCAAACTAGTAACATGCGAGTGGTTGCCTCGTACCGGTAAGCAAAGCGTACAGCAGTCTCCACTAGATGGGAATAACAACCTGGTAAGCGATGCAGGAAGTCCACGAAAACCTCCATAAAATTACCACAAAACACGGTCCTATGCACGGCAATGGATATGTGAAGGGCTGTAGTTATGATGACGATGAAATCTCAGAATTATGGCATCATACTAGGTACATGTATTAAACTATATGATTAATGTGTCGCTTATATTTACCTACTCGAACGAACTTATATGAACTAACTAACTAGATATATTTACTACGAAGACTTTAATCTGATGTAAGTTTGCCCACCCGATTCCAAACAAAGATTTTATTGAATAACCAATATTCGAATTTAACATTTACAATAGACTTTCCGCCAGTTTAAATTTTGTTCCATTACATTTTTATTACTCATTCATTACAGTCCATCACTAGCCTTGCTTAACATAGGATATGGAATGTCACAAAGCATGGCCCTGAGCTCACTGCATCAATCGACTTCCTGCATCACATACCTAGTCGTTTATACAGGGTTATTTTTCTAAGGGTATCGAAATTTTGTATTTAAGTTCAAATATATAAATAACGATACACCGTTCTTGCAGTTTTTGAAAATGCGAGTAAATAAGAATTCTAATTTTAGTTGAAATTTTTCCAAATTGAATGTTATTTATAAGCAACAACTACGCGTACGTGTGCTCCTCTCTGTGTGCGATTCAATTCACAACGTTTTTGCAGACCGAGCCACCCTAACAAATGTGTGCGTGCGTTTTATTAAATATTTTATGAATGACAATTAGTTAAATTAATACATTACCACGCTATCTGAATTTAAAAGAAAAAAGACCACAATTTATGAAATTTTTCTTCACCATTCGCCTATGTTACTTATTCTAAACCTGCAAATTTGGGCGTATATTGCAAATCAACTTGTTGCTATTAACCCTACATATAGTCACCTCTTTTTTCGTTCCTATATACTCTAAATGCATTTCTAATCACCCCTCAGACGTGTCTATTCACCTCGACTTTGAGAAAAAGTACTAGTATCATAATTATGCTATTAATATGAATAAAATAATTGAATGGTGATGATGTTCTCCTTCGTATCACTATTTTTTATAGCACTTGGTGACCAACGAGCACACAGTCCACCTGATGCTAAGTGGATGCTGTAGCACATAGAGCCATAGACATCCATATTTATCCTTAACTAAGGATCAAAATGCAAATGCGTTGTCATCCATGAGGACTAAGATAGAATGCCTCAATTCCAGTAAAAAGGGAAATAAAAATAAATACAAATAATAATAAATAAAATATAGAAAATTAACTATCCAAATAAACAAATTTACAAGATAACACTGAGAAATTTGAATCACTTGTACACACACATTCACTTTACCCGCTATTTTCATAAATGTCATCAAACTACGTTAATTAATGGGTTGCCAGAGTAAAGAAAAATGTTTACTGCCTATAGACAAACTTAGAGTCAATTTTATCAAATTTTACAGACTTGTTTCTAATCACTCCACTTGTTCACCATATTTTACGGTATTGCTGAAATGGAATGACCATAACTAAAAAACATGGAGATTTTTCTCCTTTATATTTACAGCCTTATTTACACAATTCACAACGCAAAAAGGAATAAAACATATTATTAACAAAAGAAACGATAAATATGATTAGATTTAAAACGAATCATATTTATCGTTTAAAAAAAAGATTAAATTTAAAACGAACGGAGTATGTAACAACTTATATCTGATTTATTAAAGCTATAATAATAAGTGGGAAATGTGGCAAGTAAAATTCTAGAGAAGCATTGCCTTAGTCTAAAATCTTTGTGTTTAATTTAAACTAGTCAACAATATACAAACAATATTTAGCACATAATAGGCAAGAGCCGTTTACTTAAAGAATATTCTAGTAGGCTTATCATCGCTAGGAATTTCTATAAACGGATGCGTGTTCTGATGCCTTAGCATTTTCGATTCACTGTTAAATTTCTTACCACACACATTGCACGTTGATTCTCCACCTGCATTAGATGATGACTCCTCGTCGCTATCGTCTTCTTCTTCTGCTTCTTCATTTTCCTTAACAACAACCCATTCTTCTTTCTCTAAAGCACTTTCAGCTTCGGTTCTTTTTGATGTGGATTGTTCTTCATCAATAAGTGTCTTCCCATTCGCCAAAAACGTCTTCATGCTCAGATGTTTGACTGACATCTTGTGCTGTTTTAAACGATTCTCTGAACTACACTGATATTCACATATAAAGCACACGTATTTCATGTCCCCTGTATGCAGTTCCGCGTGAGCTTTTCTCTTCTCGGGCGTAGCGAATCGAAAATCGCAGAACTTGCACGGGTACTTTCTTTCTAGGGAATGAAGACGCATATGTGAGGTCAGTGCATTGCTGTCTTTACAAATCTTTCTACATTCTATGCACATGACTCCTTTTTCTACCATTTCGGAATCATCCGCGCATTCTGTGCTGTGATGAACGCGTCTGTGAGACGTTAAACCTTTTTGACTTATGAAAACCCTTCGACAATCTATACATTGAAATTGTGATTCGACTTTTACATCCGGACTGTGTTTTTCTATTTGATGAAGCGCCAGTTTATCAGCCTCATGGAATTGCACTCCGCATTCCTCACATTTCCAAGCCTTAACCAACTTTGAAAACGCTTCTAAAACATCTAAAACTGATTGTCCTTCCACTTCTGGGTGATCGGTTTTAGTATGATTGCCAAAGTCGATAATTTTCGAAAAAGTGCCATTGCAGTGTGGACAGATGTATGGTTCTTTATGGTCATCCATCACATGGGACTTCAATTCCGATAATTCTGTACAGGTTTTCGCGCACATGAAACATTTCAACTTTTGCTTTCCTTTAACAACTTCTGATAATACTTTATACTCCATCACTTGAACTTTCTGATGTATTTGTAAATGCTTGAATAATTCTTTACGAGTGTTATAGTCTGTGGGACAAAACTTACAGGGGAATCGTTTTCTATGCAGTCTTTTACGATGAAGCGACAATTCCTCTTTATCTTTAAATTGTTTAGAGCAAGTAACACATGGGAAATAAGAAATTAGATCTGTGCACATGTTATGTGATCGTAGACAAGTCTCCATGCGACTTCTGCGTCGGAAAACTTTCCCACAAGTACATTCATAACCTTCCTTCTTAACACTTTCGGCTATGGTGTTCTTCGATGGAATTGGAGAGTTCTCAACTTTTGTTTTCCTTTTTTCCTTTTTCTCTTTCTTTATCTTGGGTGTATACATTTTCTCTTCCTTCAATTTTTTCTTCATATTAGCTATTCTTGTTTTTTGACCCTTAATTATGCCCATTGCTCGTTTTTCGATAGTGTCATGAACTTGCTTGTGCCTTCTTAAATTACTTGCGGATTTGTATGCCTTTGGACATTTTGTGCATGCGAACGGTCTATCTAATCTGTCCATCTTACTTTTTGCTTCTAAAAGGCCATAGGCCTCTTGCTCTAAGGACATCACATTCCCTGTTATTGAATTAAGTTGGAACGATTCATCACAATCCATTGGACTACAATCATCACTCATGTAAGACGTTGGCAATATTTCCTCTGGATTGCTAATTTTGCAAAGGGACACACCTCCCGGATGTGTCATTGGTAATATCTCCATAACTAATGTTTTAGTGGTTTGCGATTTTATCAACCCGTCCTTCGGATTAGTGACTGTTGAAGTAGTATTAATAAGTTTGTTAGAGATCAAGTGGGTTTCAGTAACCGTTAATTCAATTTCATTTTTTATGGTTGCTTTTTCCAGATCATTATTTTGATTCTCCTGAAAATAACAAACTACTAAGAGATCAAAACAGCATAGTAAATAACAGTAACGTTATATAAATTTTGACCCAGGCCCCCTTCCTTAGTCCCTGATCAAAAAGCAAAGACATAATGGAAAAGGTTTAAATCAATATTTTAAAAAAGCAAATAAAATATAAAGATACCTACCTCAAATAACTCACTTTCACACTTTAATTTTATGTCTTCTTGTAGACATGCCTCAACATTATTTAAGGCTTTGGCTTCATTTATATCCATACTTTGTGTGTCATGAAAGTTAGAATTATAAAATGAATGTTCTTCTACATGCTCTTCCTGCTTAATATCTATATTGCCGTCATACATGTTAGTAATTGTTTCCTTCAGTGTTTTGTGATTAGATTTTTCAAATATTGTTACAAGAGATATATAATTTTCAGCTCCTTCCCTATTCTTCTCAACAACTGATGACATATTTTCGTTGACAATTTTATTTTGAGCTTGTTTATCAACACTGAGAGATGATGACACATATTCGTGTTTGACTTCAAGCTGTATATTTTCAAAAGGATTTTCAATTGATACATTATACTCATGCAAATCTACTTCAGTTTTAACTTTTATATCCTCATTTACTTCCAAATGAGGAATTTCTTGTTTTATATCCGTTTTACTTAAATTATCATCCGGAATTTTACTATCCAGTGATTGAATATTTCGCAATGCCATGATTTTCCTAAAAAAAAAAGTGTTTTAGTTGGTTTAAATGAAATGTTGGTTTTTTGGGGGATTTTCTGAAGGTGCACCTTTTTCATTTATTTTACGACATTTACCTTATTATGTGGAACAATTAATTTGAAGTATATGTATTGTATTATTATGTAACTAATTATATACATATATTTTGGTAGCATCTTAAGTTGTTAAAAATTTGTAATCATACATTTCCAATGCTGGATATACGCCTTACCCATGTACTTCCTCAAGAATGGCAAAATTTACCTAGGTTGTGTGATAATGATATCATCACATGATGATGCACATATATTAATCGAAATAATCATTAGGCAATCAAGTTCAATGTCTAGTTTGTGTATCGCACATTAATGCAGAATTCCGTACTTTAAGCGAAAAATTCCTGTACATTACGTATATATTATGTAACTGGTTTCTCAGGAACAATTCTAATGATTTGGATGAAATTTAGTATTCTTCGCAAGTTTATCTAGAAAGGGGTAATCAATCTCTCAAAAAATCCTAAAATGGAGCAAAGCTCAAGCGACAAAAACCGGACAATAAAAGTGTTATCGGTATAAGAGCAATTTCTTTCAGAAACCTTTTGCGTAAACAACGGTTATTACCAATGAATGAAGAATGATTACTTAAACATACATTTTAACTTAAGACAGATAAACAAAGATGATGGTAAGTATCTGATGCTACTGGGTGCTGACTTTCCTGGTCGGCCTCGGATCTCGGTCTATTTTCCTGGACTCGGGGATGGGGGAGGGGAGAGTGTTGTGATGGATGCAGTGTAAGAAGGCGTGCCGGAAAGAAGGTGAAGAGGGAACGAATTATCCTCCCTCGAAGAGGGAGCACCTAGGCTGCTGTTGGAGCCACGGTTATGCGCGACATCATTATGCAACGGGAATTCTTACGCTGCTGAACCGCAACCATTACAAAAAGCAAAGGACATCAGTGAGCATCCCCTCCTTCAAACAAAAATTGAGATAAAAAAAAACATGGAGGTGAGCTCAGATTGGATTAGATGGGATCGGAAGCTCACGTTAACAACACTCTGTTGGAGTTTGCATACGCGATAGGGGACCCATATTTTCATAAAGATTTATAATACTGTTGCGCGCCACAGTTGATGGCACTAGCGACACCTGGTATCAAGTATCAGAAATAGGAGTGTCAAGATCTTTTTGGAACTCTCTCAACAGCGCCATCTAATATCTGATAGAAGAGTTAGGCTTTCTGGAAAGGTTCACACTCGAACTTTCCGCACTTAGTCGATCGGGACCGGTGTTTGCTGGAACATTCAGGATGTTTCGGTCGAAGGGCCCTATATAAAGCCCTTGAAAACCGCGATCGGTGCAGTGTTGAATTTAGCGATATAAGCGAAGCTTCGGAGCGAAATAAAAAGAACTAAAGTGATCAGTGTGATTAATTATGAGTGTCTTTTAAGTTTTAATTTGTGTTCGGTAATTAAAGTGTTAATTTTGGTAATTCAATCGGCAGTTTTTATTGTCACGAACCTCAAGCTCGTAACAATAT
>DWHP01009542.1:0-10168 GCA_018247895.1 Parnassius honrathi | reverse complement strand
CTGTGTCTGGGTGTAATTTATCTATAATATTTATGTATTTAGAAATATATAAGTATGTTTATCAGTTGTCTAGTACCTATAACACAAGCTCTGCTTAGCTTGGGACTAGATGGCGTTGTGTGATAGTTGTGGAATATTATATTATTATTATTATTATTATTATTATTGATTACAACATTATACTATATTTATGCCTATTATTATACTTTTTAATTTAGTGATTTGAACGTTTTGGGCTTTAAACGTTGCACTTTTTTATGGATTTAAACATAATTCTATCATTTCCACTCATTTCATTTGTCTAGAGAAACGGCATGTATTGAGTAAATTCCGCTTATTAAAAAAAACTAGTTATAACTTTGACTCTGGTGTAATAATACAGGGTTATTGTAAACTATATGCCTGGATTTGCAGAGAAGATTCAGAATAAGTATTATAGGCAAATGGTGTAAATTAATTAAATAAAAATCTCAACCATTCACCCAACATGTCCTTTTTATCTTTTGAATATCAGAATGCGTGGTAATTCATAGTTTTAACTGATTGTTATTCATAAATATCTAATGCCTACTATTTTACTACGCACGCATACATTCGTAAGGGTCGCTCGGTCGGCAAAAAAGTTATGAATCGAATCGCACACAGAGGTGTGTGCGTGCGCATAGTGTTGCTTATAAATCACATTCAATTTGGAATAAAGTAAAGTAAAGTTACAGCCTATATACGGCTTACTGCTGGGCACAGGCCTCCCTTCATTTCTGAGAGAGTTTTAGGGTAAGCAAGTGTCCGCCGCGCTGCCCCAATGCGTGTTGTCACATCACATGTCTAATTTTTTTAATTATTTCTCAGACATGCAGGTTTCCTCACGATGTTTTCATTCACTGCCAAGCACGTGGTAAATCAGCACTTAAAATTGCAATTAACAATTCCATTGGTGCCGGCGGGGATCGAACCCGGTTTGCTCGCGTACTGTGAAATTTTTCTGTTGGTTAGGCCAAATAAAGGAAGGTTTTTATATGTGTTTGTTTACTTCCGTATGTATAAACATGTTGCATTAAAAACCCATTGCCGGATTAAAAATAACGAAACTAGAGGTCATAACTATTCCGCATTCATCGTTAAATAGCACATATTAACATAGTATATTTGTGGTTTTTAAATAAATTAATAATATTATAATATATATTTCATAATTATTTTTATTCTGTTTTGAAAGCCAGTTATCTACTAAGACCATAATATTTTTTTTTTCATACAACGTATTATCAACTAATGTAGTTAATATCGTTAGTTACATTGGCATTGCACCGTAACTGTCGTTTAAGTTTGTTTATTTAATAAAAAATCAAACATTAAACTACTACACTAACACATATTATGTTAAAATGAAAAACACGACCTTAAAAATCAAAACTGTGGAAAAATTCGTCTCAAATTAAAGTTTGACGTCAGCCCAAATCGGATTTTACCAGAATCATGGTAGCAGGTATATATTAAGATTAGCGAGTAATAATTTAAATAGTCAATGTCCAAGTCAAGAACTCGTCCTGTTTTAAGTCTGTATGAAATAAAATTGATTTTCTCCTGACCTTTATAATACAATACAAAAAAATGATCATGTTCTGGCCTGTTATAAGAGTGTCATGGTGTTTAAAAAAGTACGTTCCAAATTTAATTTTTTTTCTGAGGCTGGTTTTTAAAGATAAAAACTTTTTACTAGATTCGGTGGTGGGAACTTTTGAAAGTAATAACTTTAAAAAACCATTTTTATTGAATTATCTCATTTCCTTGACATTTTAAAGTATTGTTATTGTTGTTTATCAGTCTCAAAAATTGTAGATAACGTGATAAAGCAAAGTTATCATGTTGCTTAAGGAGGGCTGGAGCCAATGTTTCGTAGCTCAGAGGCCAAATATGAGTCGTATGACAATCTAAAGGACCTAGTAGCGCTATTAAGAGATTCCGTTCCGGTTCCGTCAAAAGAAAGGCTGGTTCTGGAAAAAAGCCATGTACCCAACCACGGAATTATTGTTTTTCGGTGACTCAAGCGTTGAGAAATCGCAAATCTTCGTATGAGGAACTCGAGAACAACCTCGAAGAAGTAAGAAATGTGCAAATTAGTCTATGGACGGTCAAAAGGAGGCTTCTCGCTGCCGCACAACACCAAGTACCAAGTTGTCAGACTTAGCTTCCCTCAAAACTCTGTGTCATGGACTCGACAAGACTGGAATAGGGTTTTGTTCTCCGATGAAGCCAGGATATCTCGGTACCTTGAAGACCGAGATTAGCGAGGGCTACGAAGACGAAGAGATTTGCAGAAGCACGTTTTGAAGAAATCACACCTAATTGAGGGATTCGAACCCAGGATCTCATGATCAGCAGTCGTACTAATACAACCACTAGACCATCGCGGCAGTTCTCGATCGAGCTTTTTTTTATACAGAGTACATAACGGAAATTCTAATTCCTCATGCACAACCCTCAGTGGCCTCTCGTGGCGAAAACTCAATTTTATGGACGACAACGCTCGCGCCCATCGGTCTGGCGATGTGGAAGCGTATTTGTTAGAGGTCGAAATTCTTCGTTTGGTTTGGCCAGCTTGAGGTCCCGAATCCGATAGAGCATGTCGGGAACGTCCTAAAGCCACAAGTGAGACCAGTACAGCCGGCTCCGTAGACCATCAGAGAGCTAAAGAATTTGAGTACCGTGGAGTGGGAACGTATTTCGTTAGCATAACGTAACGTAACTCGCTAGCATGCCCGAACGAATGCAAATACAACTTTTCACTTTTATTTTAATGATTTCTTATATTTACTCGAATACTACACGTCCAATGAAATAAAGATCCATAAAACCCGTGTAAAGGAACATATCGCTGGCGTGAAGCACCGACGCTCCGGGAAGTCTGCAGTATGTCAACATGTTCAGGATCTTCCCAACCATTAAACCAGATTTGATAGATCACGAATCCTCGCAAAAGCACACCGATCCCTACCAAAGATGATTCGTGAGGCTATTTAAATTAAAAAAAAAACATCCTTATTTCAATAGAGAAGGTGGCTTGTTGGTTCCATCTGCTTGGGATTAAAATTAAATCCAAACTCAAGTATACTATACTGCAGCAAGGCTTCAAGATACTGTAAGCTCGTTCTGCGTAGATCACATTCGTTAACTATGACGACACAAACCTTACTCCCACCCCGTGACCATGGGTGCTGTCAAGTGCTCGAAACGGCGATATAAAAAGTTAAAGTTTCGCCTTTATGGACATTTTCAAAGATGGTATTTACAATTACGGACCTTATCCACATACTATTTAATAAATATTTCCTTAATAGGAAATTAGAAACTGACAAAAAGTAGAAAATCTGTATTATGAAATAGAAAAATAGGAATACCATAACTTTTTTATATCTGTATTGAAAAAATACTCTGACCGTGTACAAAACTCCATGAGTAAATAGCTCAGGTAATCAAAATTTGGTTTGCAAGTTTTCAGTAAATTAATCCAATTCATAACAAAAATTGTTGGATCGATATTAATAAAAATTTAAACAGATTCTAATTACTTCATTGTGAATTTAATGAAACTAGATAGTAGTTATTGATATTTTTTATTCCTAAGATATTCAGAACATAGAGCACCGATTGGGCCATGGCCCAATTGGTGCTCTATATTTGTATTATTTGTACGTATGTGTAGGTACAAATATCCTAAACACAAAAGCATTTAGATATATAGACAGACGCCTTGAAACTCTAGGATACCTTGAAACGTGGATTAAGTAAATAATATAAGAGTTAAAAAAACACTTAAACAACACGCTTCAATCATGAGTTGTGATGATTCTAATGATAATACTAAATCATGATGATAAATGTTGGTTTCTGATACGTCTGCAAAATTTCATATTGTTCAGGCGACCAGAACTAGATTAAAACTGAGTTATAAAATGTCATGAAATTTACACACATACATACAGGTCAAGGTAATTTAATGGTGTTATAAGTAATAATAATAATAATAAATTTCAATAAATATAATTTATTCGTAACGATTTTTGCGGTTAATCTCAACTTAATAAACGTTTTACTTGCCAAACTAGTAAGATGATTCCCTTTACATTCGAAATTACAGCCGTCGTGATTGTTTGATAGTTCACACCAGACCATTTTCATTTAATTCTTGAAAGAACGCCTCTTTTTAATGTTCTCCAAACGGTTCCACTCGACTCAGTTACTACTAACTATACAATCCACAGTTTGCATAAATCTAATAGAAATCCAAAATATTCGCCCGTGATAGTTTTACGAACCTTGACACATATTTAATTGGTTCATCCCAACTCCTTCACAAATACACTGCTGAACATTGGCCTCCTCTTAAATGCCACAGGAAACGGCCTTGAACCACCTGTATGTATCGACTTTCTGCATGTTTTACCAGGTCGTTACTCCATCTAGTAGGGGCACCCTACACTGCTTAGCAAAGGCTTGACTGCCTCGGGAACTTTTCTTGCCATTGTCACTTGCTTAATGATCCGTTGAGCTATGTCAGTTGAACTCGTTCAACTGCGAATATCTTCTATCACACAGAGAAACACCGAGATAAGCTTTCTCTATAGCAACTTAAAGCGTACGTCCAGCAGCGAAGGACCACGTCTCAATTTCATCTCTATCACAGGAATCACGCAGTAGTTTTACACTCCCGTTTTAAGATTTTGAGGAATTCATGACAAGTGCATGTATGTACAGCTCCAAAGGTTGTCCACCCGAGTTAGATTCTTCGATAGATCTCTTGGTCGTAGATGGATTATACTAGGTAATAGTCAGAAGTCGTACACAAGTAAAAACCGGTTGTTGCTTTTTTTGTGCTTGCATGGAATATTTTTGTGTTATTCATCGTTGTGAAACCTAACCACATGAGTAAAGAAAAAACCTAGCTATGGTAAAAGTTAACAAATTCAATTACGTTTTTCGAGGTGCGTGTTACAAAATTGATTAAACTTAATGAAAAAATTTGCTCATTTCTTTCCAGAATATTTCATCAAACATATTGCGAAGTGATTCCGGCCGCAGTGATAGATATAACTTAGCTAAGTTTTCGGTGTCTGTCATCGTTAATGTTAGTTCGCGTTCGACAAACGTTCACCAACAAAAAGGTATTCCTGTTTTCGTCAAGGATAATGACACTAGAGCAAATATTTTACGATGCAATCTATATGAAGTACTGCCTGTAGGAACGTTGTCGTGTTTTGGTTTTTTCCATATTTATGGGAAAAAAACTAATTAATTTAATATCTAAAATTGCACACTTGAACCGACGTTATCAAAGAAAAAACCAAAGGAGATGGCCAAAAATTGTATGAACCTGTGCCCCAGACTGTACAGAGATGAAATCTATGTCATTTGAAAGTACAGATCTTCTATATAAAGAATTAAAAAAATGTATGTAGCTACGCAGTAGTGGACAAAAGTTATGAAGATTTAAAACAGTTGATTTTGGCAGTCGGTTTTTATCGTAATTACACAATGTAGATATTAATAAAGTTCCAATTCATGAGTGTTATGTTGGTCAATGTATATGCATGATGATTAGGACGTATCTTAACTGGTTAAGCTAAAAGAAAACAACACTCTTTTAAATTACTATTTGCAACTAGTTTTTGTAACATAACTATTATTGATCGAAGTAGAAAAGAAAAAGAAGTATTAAAGTATACATATTACACCGTTTATAATTAGCGGAGCACTAGCGTGGGGCTACGGCTCTTATAAAATAAAAGTAAAATACGATAAAACATAAATACGAAGGAAAAGCGTACATATACCATATACCGATGACACTGACTGTTTTGATGTTTGACGGTCGGATTCAGTGTTGCAAGTACTAAAGTAAAATAAAACTATCCTGTAGTATAACGCTACATGTTTAAGCTGTTGCTGTATTAAATAAATAAATAAAATCCCTTTCCTTTAGTGTATTTTGGTTATTTTGACATATTAATTCATTAATTGAAGGCTTGCTTTTATACATAGCATATCAGAAATAAAGTATTTTTATGAGTCAGACTATTGTTTTTTCCCTACTCTGATCTTTTTAACCATTATATGACCACATTAAGGGTGTTATAGAGTGACTTCAAAAAGAAGAAATCACCTAAAATACTTTTAAACTTGATTATTTTTCAACAGCTGCTACGAAATGTTAATAGTTATTCAAAATTCTTTTTTTATTTTATTTAAATGAATAGCAATAGTCTTATTTTTGTACAGCTTGGGACACATTTTAGCCATCTCATTTGTGTAGGCAAAAAAAAAACATATCGAAGGCCGCGCTGAAGAAATACTATATAATCCCAATCTCCCGCCCCTTCGAGAGCTTACTGTGCGTAATTTTGTGATTTTGTGTCTTCTTATTTTGTGACTCGGCTACATTGAGCTATAATGTACTACGTACTGGAGGCGACACTGCATTCAACTACTCTGTTCCATTAAACTGCAGTGTTTACACCGCACTTTAACCAGTCACTCGCTAGGCGCTTGTAGATTTGTCACGTGTCGTGTCGGTTTAAAAAAAATCTTGATAAAAATATGCCGTCGTGTGCACTTAGATATTGCACAAATAATTCAAGAAATGTCAGTAAAAACCAAGGAATTACTTTTCATCGGTTAATAAGATACTTAATCAATAAAAAAGTAAAGGTCGCCTCATAATTTGACGGAGAAGGATTTGAAGAAAATTGTTTATTAGCCTTCCAATTAAAGCGTAAAGGAGAATACCGTAAGGAATGGTATGATACGGAATGGATACAGAAAAATTCAACATTTTTACAAAATATTCAAGCGAATAGCATCATAATAATCGACAACCCTCCGTACCATTCTGTCCAAATTGACAAAGCGCCTACCTAAGCTAATAAGAAAGCAGATTTAGTAGCATGGCCGAAACACAAAGGAGTGGGAGCGGACATGAAATTATTGAAAGCAAAGCTAATACAATTAGTAAAGCGAAATAAATCACGTAAACTTTTGTCATTGATAAATTAGCGGAAGAGCACGGGCATAAGACTAGCAACATACCACTGCCAAAATAATGCTTGTATGAAATGTTTTGATTAACTCTAATTAAACACATACGAGATGAAAATAACTTATGATTTTACAGGCACAACACCAAGCCACCGTTCACAGTAAAGAAGATGGAAGGTTTACCGCAGAAAGCATGTGCCCATGTCACAAAAGATGATTGGGCAAAAGTGGTGAAGAAAACAAAGAAAATTATTATGGATGATTTTGGAAGGGACATTCTTACTACATTATTGAAAATCTAAATTATTCTAAACAACGACAGCTCAACTAGTTTAGTGAAAGTGATTGAATAAATTTATATTTAATCTAGTTTCAATTTTAAATTCGCCTCTAGAAATAAGCAGTAACAATAAATATGAAGAAACTGATAAATTTTGTGTTTTAAATTATCCGTTTCTAATTTATTCCTATATTAATCCAAACAAAACTGTAAATGATTACCAACTGCAAAACATTTATAAGATCAATTTTTCTTAACAATCGCATACTATACGTACCGATTTTTTGGTTGCCATGCCTAGTGCAATGTGTCTGACAGCTGTCAAAATGTATTTCTTAGATTAGGTTGAGTATAGGTGCTCTTTAAAACATGCTCTACCAAAGCGCGCGCTTCAAAACGCCTAATGTGTACTCGCCTAATACACGCCCCCCTGCCATATGGCCTGTATACTAGAATGTACTCATTAAAGGTTAAAAAAATCTCATCACATTTTTATATTTGAATTTCAAATGTCATAACGTCACACCACCAAGGAGTCCAAAAAAGAAAAAATGAATTTAATAAGTACTATAAACAATATGCACTTATTTATACACACACACACACACACACACAATGTAATTAACATATAACGTTAAGTAACATAGTAAATCACTTTGAAATTCCCTCCCCCGCTAGCTGACATCACAAAAAAAAACTTTATCTCAAACGACAAATAAAGTAGCATTTATGTGGAATACATTTTTACTAAATCACAATTACAACAAATTATATATCGTTCAGACTTTTAAATAAACTGAATAGTATGATAGCGACTTGTCATTTTGTATAATATGTAAACCACATTTTACACAAATTGTAACGGAGTTAATGTAAAGAACGAACAAAAGAACAGCTGTTTAAAATCGATCGGAATTTAACTTAGTGATACGTATTTCTTTTTCCTTTTATCTTTATCTGCCCGTAGGATTTCACAACAGAACACGGGACTCTACCATATTAGAGAACGTTTGCCATAACAACTACAATTGGTAAGCGGATCGGCGACTGCTTTACCAGAACTACATTTGGCGCTGTTCCCCGTCGTCGGTTTGGATATTTTACACGCGACGAAATGGTTACACCGCCATATATCGGAGACACATGAGATCTTTCTGGCATTCGTAATTTAATATTTAAATATATTAATTTTTTCGCTGTCCCGTGCACTACACATAAGTCATTGCTATTATCTACTATTGTGTCCGAAACTCTGAAAACCGGACAGAGAAAGTGTTAATATACTAGCGATCCGCCCCGGCTTCGTACGGACGATTTCTGGACAACAGCGTCACCTACCGGATCCAATTGAGAATCTAAACCATAAAGGTACCCACTCAAATACACACAAAAATTTCATCAAAATCGTTAAAGACCGTTTTCTACTTATAGCAAGACTAACGGATAGCAATTGATTTTTATACGGAGAAGATACTATACGCATACACAAAGACAATGTTCATATTATAAATAAAAATAAAATTACGTAGATGTTCATCTGACCGCTGTGGCCCTAGGGGTAGCTCCTGGTCTAAGCTCGCTGTAAATTTCACAATACGCGAACAACTTGGGTTTGATCTCCGGCACCATTAAAAATATTAATTGCAATTTTAATTTCTGATTTACCACGTGCTCGGCGACAGTGAAATAAAATTTCGAGAGGAAACCTGTATGTCTGAGAAATAAAAAAATATTTTGAAAACATGTGAATATGTTCGCCAACGCAGAATCTTTAACACGGCGGCATATAAACAAGGTTAAACAGAAAATGAAAACATGACATGCAGCTTTCAATTCTCCTTCGAAGGCTGAATGGACCAGCCTAAAATGCGACGGTCAAAACCGCAGCTGAAGAAGTTAATATTAGATAAGTCTTCTGCCCATGCTACAGATGTAACCATACGTCGGTGACCCTGAAAAAATTACAAATTATAATACAGGGTAATACGAGTTGCTCTTCTGTTGGTGTTTAACTATTTTTACCAATGGGGATTACCCCTCAAGGGTTAATGTCCTACCGGTAGTCTCTTTTATTTGAAGTTTGCTGTAGCTAAGAGATGGAGACAGGGGAGAGAGAGAGAGAATGTGTATGTGAAGACGTATTCACAATTTAGTTTTTAACATGAAATGTTATATTCATCTAACTCACCTGTCGACTAGATCTGGGCAATCTTGCTAGCCGCTGTCCTTGCAGGTCGAACAGACGCACCTGCCTGTTGTCATGTGGGATCGCGATCAGCCCAGTGCTGCTCACCCCCACACGGTTCACTGATGAATCAGACCTGATCGTCGCTAACGCTGATCGCATATTACGTACATCCCACACCTGAAAATAAGATGATCAATAGCATGTCAAGCACCGGCGTTGGTAAATAGCTACAACTACAATCCACGTTGTCACCTCAGAAGATTAAGGTGAAATGCTTCGCAGCCTATAAAATAGTGGTTAGTGGATCCTGTGGCCCGCAGCAGGCGTCTGTCACTCTTGCTACCTGCGTGAAATAATTACCTAAAATCGGGAGTCACCGACGGTGTAATACGCAGTCGGCGCTAGCGCGTTGTAGGCGATTGATAAATTTTAATGATGTTAACGTAAATACTTGTTTGTAAACACTTATTGTAATTTTTGTTTAGTATTTAGTATTTTTAATTGTAGGATAAAAAAGTTCAGAATTTTTTAATGTGATTTAAAAATAATATATGTGTATATTACCCATTTGATAAATTATAATGGCAAAAATTCGAACCTACTATAATTGTTGCGTGGATGGATACTCAATGAGCAAATAAAAGGATTCAGATAATATCATTTTTTAT
>DWHP01009541.1:0-10168 GCA_018247895.1 Parnassius honrathi | reverse complement strand
TTCTTCCCAGGACGGGGGTTTTTTTTTCGAACCAGTGGTAACTTTAAATATTGACTTTCAATAAGAATTACTTGTAATCTATATTGAATAAAAAAATATTTTTTTTATTTTTTTTATTACGTAATTAGCTAACCTCAGAACATCTTATAGTGACCATATCAATATTAAAAATCTTTTATGTTTTAAACAAATAGATTGACTTGACCATCGCATGAAAATACAATGTATCTCACTGGTTATATATATTGTATTAAATTAGATTTAATATTAAAAATTAGATTCTACGTCAGCTAGATGTGCCTAAGAGTTTTGATGATCGGTCAGACGGTCAGTCAGCAACAACATTAAGAAACTTTGACTAGTTATGATTCTTAAACTACTGCTTTAAATTAAATTAAATTTGAAATATACCGTTTTTATACAATGCCTGCTTAATTACTAAATATACTAGAATATTTAATAGGTAGGCCGAAAATGGCCTGAACTGTTTCGAGAAAAGGGTGGTACGGCCGTGCCTCTTTTTTGCTCAACTTGGCGGAGGCACTAGCGTGCCCCCAGATACTTGTCACGTATCATTGCAGCGAAATTGCTACGTATTCGAACTGACCCGTGGAAACAATCATAATATATTGCGTACTGTTTATCCCACCATTATACCTACAGTACAAAGTAAATAGCTTGTGTTATCATCAGTCATTAAAATGGCTGATTGACAAAGATGAATGGTTGACAAGCTTTGATTTTTTTGATTGTAGCTAGGTGGGCTGAGTTGAACTTTTTTATATAGAATTAGGGTGATAAAGGAGCACACAGTCCACCTGATGGTAAGTTGATCCCGTGGCGCATAGACATCCACATTTATCCTCGATTAGGAATCAAAACGCAGACGTCTTTTCACTCCTGAGGACTAAGATGGAATGTCTCGTTTGCAATAAAAAAGGATCTCCGGATCTCTAAACTCACCATACGAAACGCTGCGGTATTAAGCTGCTATTTTACGCTGCTATTCTGTGAGAGCGTGGTCCTTCGCTGGTCGTGCCGACTCATTCGTGCTATAAACATAATATAGCTGCAGCGTGGCTCTACCACGTATAAAAATGTCATGTAATTTGGAAGTTGCGTTTTGAATAAAATTCTATCGGTTTCTATAGTATTATATAAATACACAAAACAATACCTCGTATTTAAGTCAGTCGTTTTCAATCATCAATAGCAGTTGCGTTTACGACCATTAGACCTACGAGGTAGTCATGTAGAATCCAATTGAGTATGTACATACATGTCCACCAACAAGTGATAAAACCAAAAATTTTGTACAACCGACGGCAATGTAAAAAAAATGAGAACATTATCGATGTAGCTGAAGTCAATTAATTACGCATTATTAAGGATAACTCTAAACTGGTCAAAAAAGTTACAGCATAGGCTGTAACTTTGGTGTCCGCCGCGCTGCTCCAATGCGTGTTGACGAACTACACAATTTTTTTTACTTTTTCAGTGATGCAGGTTTCCTCACGATGTTCTCCTTCACCGCCGAGCAAGTGGTAAATCAGCATTTAAAATTGCAAATAACAATTTCATTGGTGCCGGCGGGGCTCGAAAACCCAGGTTGCTCGCGTACTGTGAAATTTACAGCGAGCGTTAACTATTTGAGCTACCACGGCTCCTAGCTACGGCGGGTCCTAGTCATATCTTGGTCTAATTTAGATCTATACCACATGAGAAGCACCAGCTTTAAAAAATAATCATCAAAATAGGTTCACGTAGAATAAACTTATGAGGTAAAACGCATTAAAAAATATAGTCGAATTGAGAACGTTCTCCATTTTTTGAAGTCGGTTAAAATATTTAAACACATTAAAAGCAATGGCCTGTAGAACATCGTCATTAATTCAAGTTAAAAATAAATACGCCTTGCAAAACTTATCGAAGCTTCTCGAACACTTTCGGATAAAATAATATCATACCCTGATAAATCCGGACAATATACTTCTTGGCTACTTGTCTCCAACTCAAATAACTGACACTTTCTCCATTCCGTAACCTTTACTTAGTTCCAACGATCCCTACCGATCGGTGATCAGCGAATGTCTTGTGAAGCGAAAGCTGCAAGTAAATAACCTTTTTCTTTCGGTATTAGTAAATATATCCGCTTGTGAGTCAAAGAATTTATTCGTGCGAAAGGTGAATTATGAACAAAGATTTCTAGTTCCCAATATCATCCGAATTTGAACAATTTTTTATTTTATACAAGTTATGTTACAAAGGCGCACACAGTACGTCTGATACCAAACGTTGATGAATTTTTCTTTTATAGAATAAGGGTGATAAACTAGCACACAATCCATCCGATGGTAAGTGGATTTCGTGGCCCATAGACATACACATGTTTCCTCGATTAAGAATCAAAACGCAGATGCGCTGTCACCCCTGAGGACTAAGATGCAATGCCTCGTTTCCAGTAAAAAAGGGTCGCCGGATCTCTAACATACACCATACCAAAACACAGCAGTATTGAGCTGCTATTTGAAGTTGGTATTCTATGGGAGTGAGGTCTTTCGCCGGACAAGCCAACCTATTCCTGCTACAACCATAATGTAGCTACAGTGTGGCTCTACCACGTATAAAAGTGGCAATGGGCTGGCTACATGGCCAAAATGTAACAAAAACCCTGTGGTTCCCGTTAAGTGCGTCATCAGAAACAGTATTCAACGTATAGAAATAACTTTACTTCAGAAAACTACCAGCAAGCGAGGTATAACGCAGCCTCAATCATATGCTGGTACTACCTGGTAAGACATTCATTAAGTCGATGGTTGAAGGTGAGTCAAGACTCACATTTGTGGCATTCCTTGGGGAGGCGTTTGTTCAGTAGTGGACTTGTAAAGGGCTTTAATAAATGATCAAGATGATGATGATTGTGCTTAAACATAACACAAGATCAATGTTTAATTTTATATTGCGATGTAAAGCCATGCTGCCGCTTTATTACTAGTATATTGTGGCAAGAATGGGTCGGTTTGACCGGGGAAGGACCACGCTCTCACGGAATACCAGCGTAAAATAGCGGCTTAACGTTGCTGTGTTTCGTATATTTAGTGTAGAAAACCGGAGAGCCATGTTACTGGAAACGAGGCATTACATCTTAGTCCTCACGGGTGAAAACGCATCTGCATTTTGATTTGTAGTCATGGATGAATGTAGATATCTCTGGGTCATAGCAACCACTTACCATCAGGTGGACTGTGTGCTCGTTTGTCACCCTTATCCTATAAAAGATGTAACAAACACGTACATAAAATTTAATATGAAATGATCACTTTTTCAGGTCTATTCTGTTTGGTATGTTACTTGAATTGAAAAAAACCGAAACATAAAGAGCTGATGATCTTCAAATGTCTGAAAAGATTTCCTTGAATCACGGAACACTCTCCACTAAGTCGGTGGAGAGTGTTCTTAGCTTTCAAAAAAAAAAAACTAAATCTGAACCGTTTCATGTGTTTGGGAGCTACGATACCACAGACAGATATACAGATATACAGATATAGTCGTTAAACATAAAACACTCCTATTTTACGTCTGGGGTTAAAAATAATCATTATTAGTGAATACTCCTTCAAAGTGGGGTATTTATAACGTCAACATAATTTTACTTTTACTTCCAAAGACTATAAAAGTGATTGTGATTATTAGTCGCGAGTTTGAATCCCGGACGAAATCGAATCAAAATTAATCATTGGGTTTTTCTCTCCAGAAAATCTAAGTTGCAGAAATTTGGCAGGGTTTTACCCCATGACCGTGGTAGCTCAAATGGTTAACGCTCGCTGTAGTTATAACAGAACGCGAGTAACCCGGGTTCGATCCCCGCCGGCACCTATGAAATTGTTAGTTGCAATTTTAAATCGGCACTATTTACCACATGCTCGGCGGTGGAGGAAAACATTGTGAGGAAACCTGCATGACCGAGGAATAAGGAAAAAAATATTTCTTGGGGCAGCGCGGCGGACACTTCCTTGCCCGAAATGAAAGAATCCCTCTCAGAAATGAGAGGAGGCCTGTGCCCAGCAGTAGGACGTATATAGGCTGTAACTTTACTTTTACTTTTACCCCATGACTCTTTTAGCCTGAGTGTGCACCTGTGCCTGTGCATATACTTGTGCACTATAATCCTGTCCCTGCGCAGATAATCTCTGTTGAACCTGGCCGTCGTGATCACAATATGGTCTGGAGATAAATATTCTCCGGACCTTTTAACCTTAAACAATTTTCTTTCACATTCGAATGTATTTTTCATTTCAGTAACTAAAATTATAACGAATTAAGAGGTATGTGCTCGCGTTTTTCCACTGGAATATTATACGTTAAAACATTATATCAAATCAAATCAATCAACTTTGACATTATTTACTAATGATGGTAGATAATTAGTTAAGCGATCCTACTCAACAGGCATTACGCGATATAATCCTGCTTAATTCGGAAGGCAATCTACGTAAATGATGCCGCGGGTTGTAATTGTGTTTGCGTTGCGGTCGTTTGACACTGGTTATGTTATTTATATAGGTGAGTGCATTCCTTGTTTTAACTAAGAGATGGATCGATATTAGCTTAAGTCCCGTGCTGCGTTTAAATATTTGTTGAAACAAGTGCTAGTAGCATACGTATTGAAGATCACTCTATCTGTAACTAGTCTAAAAAACCGATATAGTAATGACTTTCTGTAATATTGCACTTGATTATATTAACTATCTTGGAAAACTGATGACCAAAAACACAAGTTTGTCTACATATTAAGCTCAGTTACAATAATAATGACATCTACAGATTGAAACGAAATTGAACCACATTAGTGGTCTTGTAAATTATTTTATTAAATATAATTCACTGCTGAACATAGGCCTTTCCCATAAATTGTCTCATAGGGGAATCATGTATTATCGGGGAGACACCAGTGCCGATCCCCAGTTTTAGTTTCCTCGGACGCTACTTATGAGACCCACGGGATGATATGGGGTAGTGAATTCTCTTACGCCGCCTCTAAACAACTTCACCATCACAATCAAAATTCCTTATATTGTGCCGTTTTCACCGTCACTTTGTAGTGACGCTGTGAGAATATCTACTAGTCCTTGTCGTCTCATGGGTGTCTCAAGTGGCAACAGAAGAAAACAAGCGGTAAAATTAAAAAAAAAGTGCAACTCCTACGTGGTAGATCCAGAATGCAGCTATATTATAGCTGTAGCACGAAAGGGTCGGTTCGACCAGGGCAAGACCACGCTCTCACAAAATATCAGCGTAATGCTGTTGTGTTTCGTTTGGTGAGTGTAGGGGACCAGAGACCCTTTTTACTGGAATCGAGGCATTCCGTCTTAGTCCTCAGATATAACAACGCATTTGAATTTTGATTCTTAATCGAGGGTCAATGTAGATATGTATGGGCCAAAGCATCCACTTACAATCAGGTGGACTGTGTACTCCTTTGTAACTCTATTAGATTCGTCCTATCGAACCGTGAATCGAGCCCGCAGTCCTCAGCCCTACATCATCAGGCCGTCAAATCAATTTAAAATAAACAAAAAAACTTGTTAAATGCTCCAAAAACACGCGATAGCTGGCTATTAAGAATTCAGAAATAACAACGTACTTACGTAGTCTTGAATCTAAAATTCATCACTCCGTTTCACGCGAGGGATGTCATAACAACTAGTCTCGCGTTTTAATGTTCAGTGAAAAATAGCGAATGGAGTTTGTGACAGCAAATTTAGCTATACAGTGGGTTCATGCTTGGAAACAACTGACAGGATCTAGACTTGCTAAATACTGAATTAAATGAGATATTATTGTATAATATGTTTGTAATACATGTCTCGAGTTTCTCTGTATGATAAACTTAGAAATGAGGAACCCGCGGTAGAACCAAAGTGACCAACACAGCCTAACGGATGAGTAAGCTGAAGTGGCAATGGGTCATATAGCTCGAAGAACCGACAACTGACGGGAAAAATGTTTCTGAGTGGCAGCCTCGTACCAGTAGGCGCAGTGGAGGGCGACCCCCCACTACTAGTGACTACTTGGTAAGACATGCAGGAAGTCCATTGATGCAGGTGGCTCACGACCGTACTTCTGTGGCATTCTTTGGGGGAGGCCTAAGTTCAGCAGTAGACTTGTGAAGGGCTTTAATGATGATGATTATGATGATATGTCCCGTTATAAAATATTGTAGCTACCGTATAGTGGGTAGGTCAGTCGTTACCGGTCGTTTTACTGGGGATGAGAACTTTCCATTTAAATAATAGTGCGCGTAAACCAAATAAAACTGGTTTCGATCCTCGCCTGCACTAACCATACTGTTAAATACAACTTTAGGTGCCAATTTACCTAAAACTTCCATTTTGTGGGACTTCTATTTTGCTAAAGAGACTGTCTAGATAGGAACTACCTCTCCTCTCCTCTTATCTTCTAATCTATATCCGTTGCCAAGAAGCAGTGCGTGCACTGTTGTGTTTCAGTCCGAATAAGCACATCCGAGAGTCAGTATAATTACAGTCGGTAAAGCATTCCATACATGTCCTAAGTGCTGGGAACGCATCTGTAGCCTACTTTACTTGAAGTAGGTTTCAGGTGTCCATGAGCTGTATTAGCCACATACATTCAGGTGGACTGTAAATTCGTTTGCCATTTCATTTTTTTAATTAAAAAAAACTTAAAAAGTCGCTTTCTGTAGATTAGACCATTTAGCGTAACCACGTCCCATTTTAAAAACGTTTACCGAATTTCTACGACTCTACCAAACAACTGTGCCGTAAAATGGACGTAACGTAAAGTCAAGTACAGTTACTACGGGGAAAGATTGAATGGCTGGGCTGCTGGTTTTGTAAAATATTTTAGTACTATAAGCAATTTTCCTTGGATTTTAGAAATGCCGCGAGCCTAGCTTAAAACCCGTTGAAGCGGAAAAGCACATAACTTATTTTTTTTTTGTAAAATTGGGATGACAGCCGCACCTACAGTCTGATGATATGTGGCTACTGTAGTCCTTGGACATCTGAAACCAATATCAATCTAATTACAGGCGCATTGTCACCTTTGAGGCCTAAGATGGAATACAATTCTTACTTGTAAGTAGTATGTATAAGTATTTGAATACGTAAGCTACGGCAGTGAGTCAACTTAAATGAAAGAGGCTTGCCAGTACCAAGAATGGTCAAGTTCTTTGATAAAGTAAGATTTTAATGGTGCTAGTTATTTATGATGGGAAGAAATAACACTGAATATTGATTAAGTGATAAGGCTATACCATGGGGCTATGATAATTAGTGTTATTCTACTGCGGATATATTTATAAGAAAGACAGATCGAGTTTTGTGGTATTCCTTGGGAGAGGTTTATATTCATGTGTACTTGTGAGGGACTATATTGATGATACTATTTTGCTAACAAGTGGTAAAATTAAACATTTTATAATAATTTCTTATATTTACGCGAACACTACACATTGATTAAAACTACTTTTACGGATTTTATCGCGTTTAATTTTAGTGGGTTTAAAACATTCGCCTACGGTACTACCGTATGTCAGAGGTATCACAGACAAGATTGGCTACATCGTTAAGCGAACTTCTATTAGAACATTCTACAAGCCGCCGAATAAGATAAGTCAGTTCTTACCATCTTTTGAGTGTCATATTCCTTTACAGGATGCAGGAGTATACAAGCTTGATTGTGAATGTGGTCTCTCATACATAGGGCAAACATAAAGATCTATTAAAACCCGCGTAAAAGAACATATTGCTGACGTGAAGCATCGACGTTACGGGAAGTCTGCAGTTTGTGATCACATGATAGGCGGCCCTAACCATTACATCAGATTTGATAGACCACAAATCCTCGCGAAAGAACATCAATTCCTACAAAGGATGTTACGTGAGGCTATTGAAATTAAAAAACATCCTGATTTCAATAGAGAAGGAGGCTGGGTACTACCACCTGTTTGGGACCCTGTAATTAATAAAAATAAAACTAAACCCAAACATAGCACTTCAAGACAAAGTAAGTTCATTCTGCAGGGCGATCCCTGCAGAATCCGATCCGTGGTCCGACGACCATAAACAATAATTAAAAAGCTGAAGGTACTCCGGGTTAACATTGACATCGGGACGTCAGTCACTTCAGTCCCCTGTGACCATGGGTACTGAAAAGCACCCGAAACGTTCGGAATTGAAAACCAGTTAAAATTAAACGCGATGAAATCCGTAATAAGTAGTTTTAAACATTTTACGCAACTAACATCAATATATATATAAAAATCGACAATATAATTCATTGTTGATTTGTTTAAAACCGCTCAACAGATTTCGATAAAATTTAAATGAGATCAACTGAGAAGTATATATTTTGAACTAAAAAAAGAATTTTCTAAATCGTTTCAGATGTCGTCAAGTGATCGGTGAATATGCATAAAAGAAGATTCCGACGAATTGAAATCCTCCTTTTTTGAAGTCGGTTTGAAGTTGCTCGGTAAGTCTCATTTTCTGCCTAAGTGTTTCTGTGGGTAGTAGAAAATGTACTGCTGTGTTACTGTCCGAGGGGCATAAAGATCCTATATAATTACCGGTTGTGAGAGATTCCATCTTAGTCCTCAAAGGTGAAAACGCACCTATAGCCTCACCATCCGGCGTGCTGTAAGTTCTTTTGCACTTTAATATTATGAAGAAATAAAATTAAAATATGTTTTATATAAAATATGTAATAATATATAGAAGTGTGCGCGGGAATTGCATAATTTAATTCATCCCTCTCCTTTCACTATCGGATAATCAGACGTTCGACCAGTCTCCACCCTTTCGTTGTTAACTTACCACGCATTCAACCCAAATGGTTTGCTACGTCGTTTATCATGCGTGCAGCAAAACGAAGTCTATCCGTCCGATTACAGTGTGAGTGTCTTCAAGCAAGAGTGGCTTCTTCAAGGCAAGAAGGCTTTTGTTAAATAAGTGTATTTCACCGTCTTAGGCTACATCACCACTTACCATCAGGTGGGATTGTAGTTAAGCACTGCCTTAGAATAATAGTAAGCCGATCTGCTGGGCTCTCTCTTTGCGTCCAACTCGATTACTGATGATGGGGGGAACACATCGCCGACCACTCCGCGGAGTGAGTGCTCCATGAAGGATGTCCTGTTTACCCAACGCTCAGTGCGCAGAACACTCCTCTCCCTGGATGTCAACAAGTCTAGTGGGCCAGACAGCGTCCCTTCTCTTGTGCTAAAGACGTGTGCTCCAGAGTTGGCACCGGTTTTAACGCGTCTTTTCCGGTACTCCTAATCTTTCAGCATAGTCCAGAAATCATTCAAGACAGCCCTCGTGCACCCGATCCCTAAAAAAGGTAACCAATCTGATCCGTCAAACTATGGGCCTATCATCATCACATCCTTGTTCTCTAAAATAATTACCAACATCCAGCTGATGCGATACCTTGAAGATTACCAGCTGATAAGTGACCGCTAGTACAGTTTCCGTCGCGTTCGCTCGGCTGGTGATCTCCTGGGTTACTTAACTCATAAATGAGTGGAGGCCGTTAGTTAAGACATAGCGAAGGCCATCGATCGGGTTTGGCACAAAGCGCTTCTTACGAAGCTTCCTTCCTATGGGCTTCCTGAGAAATTGTGCAGTTGGATCACTAGTTTTCTTGCTGATCGGATCATCAAGGTCGCAGTAGACGGTACATACTCCGATTACAAGCCCATTAACGCTGGTGTTCCACGAGACTGCGTGCTTTCACCGACGTTGTTTCTTCTGCAAATCAATGACATGTTGCAAACCGGTAACATTCATTGCTATGCAGTTAACAGCACTGGTGATGTTTTATATACCGACCGTGCCAATATTTCTCAGGAAATCGTCGCAAAGTACCGGGACAAACTTGTGTCTTAAGTCGAAACTTTGTTGAACAAAGTCTCGGACTGGAGGCGCCTAAACCCAGTCCAGTTTAATCCCCAGAAGACACAAGTTTGCGCGTTTACCGTTAAAACAACCCCCTTCGTCGTATCTCCTCAGTTTCAAAGTACTTCCCTTGTTGCTTCAGCCAGTATTGGAATCCTCAGCGTCGACATATCGAGTGACGTGCAGTTTCGTGGTCACTTGGAAGAGAAGGCCAAATTGGCCTCTAA
>DWHP01009540.1:0-10168 GCA_018247895.1 Parnassius honrathi | reverse complement strand
GGCTCCAACGATGATGTGTACAGCTGCCCATAGAACCTCTCAATCTCACTCAAAATCTCAGGTGTCCCGGAAACGATATAACACTTAATATACTATAAATATTTTGAATCTGAATTAAGTTCTAAGTCAAAGTCAAAACTTTTATTTGAGTTAGACTTATTAAAATCTCTAATTCATATCAAAATCTACGCGAAAAGACCAAGGAGAAGAACCGGCAAGAAAAGTCTTTATTTTAAATGTCATGTAACATTTTACAGCCCCAAAATATTTAAGGGTTGTTATACGCATTAGAAAACCCATCAAATCTTTTTTATAGCGTTCGGAATATTATATGGGTAAGGGCTAACAACATGTATGTATGCACTTAATATAAATATGTATAGTGCAGTGATGGTGTAAGAATACCCACTCTCCCATGTCCTCCCGTGGGTGTCATAAGAGGTGACAGAGGGAACAAACCATGAGATGGGTGGCAGCGTCTTCCCGATAACAACTCAAAAAATAAAAAGTGCGGTTGTCAACCCGCTCGCCAGGCGTGGCAACTGCGTCAAAATCCAAAAAACGAAAAAAGAAAAAACAAAAAGCAATTTAAAGAGGAGGCCTATGTTCAACTGTGCACTTTTACAACGTGTTACAAAATACCCCGTAAAAAATATAATTAATTATCAAAGCCAAAAACTTCGTCAACCCTAGTAAGTGTCTACTTTAATAATTTTTCTATTTTTCATTCATAAATGTTCGCTACCACAATACAAGGATGTCATTATACTCTAGTACTGGTTTCAAAAATTGTCAAGTTGTAACAAAAATATGTTGTCAATTTCACATTTTCTAATCATTTGGGCGTTTGGGCTCGCATGAATCCACATATATCACGGCAGGGCAGATTCCAACACCAGTGGCTGCTAAATGTGTGGCCAGCCCACACATTTAGCCGCCGCTTTATTAGGGGCATGTCATCGGTCCCGTCATTTTGCCATCACGTCTGAACGGTAGCAACTATCTAACGTTTTTACTAACGGAATTCGAAGTAGATTAGCGACTTTTCTGTGGCTGACTGGGATTACTGTGAGAACCGAAGAAACACCGATGGAGCTCCAGCACATTTTGCTCGCAACGTACGAGAACATCTTAACATTCGCTTTCCGTGAGAATGAATGGGCTGCGGAGGACCGGTGCTATGGCCTGCTCGTTCTCCGGACCTCAAACTCTTGGACTTCTTTTTGTGAGGTTATGTGAAGGACAGAGTGTATTTCTCCGATTGCCCGAAGGTTCCCGAGATGAAACAGCGTGTTAGATCGGTTTTCGCATCAATTACACCAACGATGGTGTGAAATGCCACACAATCCATATCCCGACGAGCAAGGTTGTGTATTGAGCATGGCACACTTTGAGCCGCTTCTGTAAATTTGAAGTTTATTATGAAAAAGTAAGTGTTCGTTTAGGTTGTTTTGTTAGGTTAAGTCTTTTAAAATGTTTGTTGTTCCGCGAATTAGGTAGAAATGCGATGTAGGTAGGTATTTTACTGAAAAATGGTGAAAATAATAAATTTTTTTTATTTTTTTGGGGTATGTTATACAGCGTTACTACGGTTCTTAAATATTGTGAATGGACTCGTTATAACCTCCTTTCAGTTTCACGGGTAGTTTTGTAACATCCTGTATAGAGGCTGTAGCAGTAGTAGTTGGTATCATCGTGGTGATCAGCCTGCGGCAGTTCACCTCTGAATCACGCATACTGTTGCTGCCAGCCGCCTTCCGCAGATCGTTTTTAACAGTTTCAACTAGCCAGGGGTCATCGAACTAAGTCTGCAGGGTACGCGACCAGTCCACAGCTACTTCAGCTTGCAAATACGAAAAGCTATGTCAGTGACGTTGGATCTCCGTCAGATTTTTTCGTTATAAGCAATTAAAAGTTATACAAAATTTTAACAGAAAACATGAAAATATAAATGTCATATCATTAAAATTAACAGAGCGTTAAAACCGGATAATACTAAAATAATAATAATTTACTTACGTGTACGCCGAGTTTTCACATTTTCTTTTTTTTTAATTTAATACATATAAAGTATTGCTTAAATAAAATTTCTTTATGGATTGCACGTGCTTTTACACTTTGTATATTATAACACTTGTATATTATAAACTTGCAACACGGAAAAGAATGTGAAGTATAATAGATTACTAAGTATTGAAAAACTAATTTTATAAATTTTATTGTGTTTTATGCGTGGTGGTGGTCACTTAATCAGGTGAGACGCATGATCGTTTGTTTATACTCGTGTAACGTTTCCTCTATACAAAATTACGGCTAAGACCATTGTTGCCAACCTATATTTTCTCTCAAAGGATATCTCACGTCATTTATTGAGTATTTTCTATCAATATTTACTGACTAACTAATAAATAGAATAGATACGTTTTGTTTGGAGAGCATTCTAAAAAATTTGTTTGTTATTAAAAGATATTTTTAAAGAGGCAACATAGAGTCTCGTTATCGCAAAAAGCGCGACAAAGAAAAAATCATCAATTTACCATCCAAGCATCTGGATGATTGGCGGTCCACCACTGTACGATTTACTAGAAGTTTTCTTTCTCAAACAACTTCCTTGTGGAATTGACTACCGCCGATATGAGTTGAGAACCTTCAAGAAAAGAGCCTACTTCTTTTTAAATGACCGGCAACGCAACTGCAATTTCCCTGCTGTTGCGGTTGTTCATGGACGGCGGTAGTCACTTACCATCAGGTGAGCCGCGTGCTCATTTGCCCACTCTTCTATCAAAAACTAACCGATAGGACTCTTATTTTTCTAGTACTTGCATTGTTAGGTCCCGATCCAAAGAGTAAAGAGTATTAGTATATTTACTGTTTGTGAGGCATTTTATCTTAGTCCACGGGGTGACAACGCATATTTAGCCTTCTTGGTATCAAGGTGGCTGCAGGTGTCCATGGACAGCAGTAGCATTTTACCATTAGGAGGACTGTAAATTAGTTTTTACTTCACCTTAATCAAAAACAAAAATTAAACGAAATGAATTGCTTGGTCCCGATAAATTATAAAACACGTTTGAAAATGCTTTACCAAAAGCTTATTTCCTTTGTAGTTTCTTTTGATACAAAGTTAATGAAAATGCTGTACTGCAGTAGGTAAATAGATACTTCATAATTGAGTTTCCTAGAACACATGCAAAGATTCAGACGGAAATTACAAGAGGTATATTAAGAGGTAATATCAGTTACAATTATCTAGTAGTCTCTAGATCACTCAACGAGAGATTGAAGCCGTAATTTATACTTGCAATTGTGTGATTATAGAAAAGTTTAATTTACAGTTGTGTCTCCATAAATTCCAACGCCTACGTCGAGGCCCATTTTTGACTCATCGATATACCATATGACGCTACCGATCTTACAGATGACCTGTCCATTCAGCCAGTCTTCTCTTGAGGGTAGTTCTACATACTTTTAATTCAAAATGTATAGTGGACGCATGATTTCCTAGATCATGCATTAGACCGGTGTTTTCTTAATTGAGTCGAGCAAAAGCTCAAACCGCCCTGGGCGTCAGTTCTATATAAACTAGCTCTCGCCTCCTCGTCCAGATAAAGATCAAAGGGCGTTAGGCATAGAAGTGCATTAAGAGCCGCTCCAGGCGATGATCAGATTCATAGTCATGAACCCAAGTTTTATCCCCAGTCTCAATTCAGTTCGTAATCTTGTCCTTGTTCTCACTACACGGGTCCAAAAACTTGTACTAACACTCGACCCGTGCTGTTTCTGAAGAGAAACAGCACGGGTGATGTGAGCATTTTCGGCACCCAACTTGTACTGACCTTAGACATGCCAAGATGGTCATAGAGAATACTTAAAACAGTCTTATATTATTACAGTCACTGTTGCGATCTTTTTTTTCAGTCGAGCGTCTTCAAAAACAGTTTTTTTAACTTTTTCGACAATGTCTGAGGGAGTTGCCTCAATCGGTCGCCCTGAGCGCTTATCGTCTTTAATTGAGATTTCGCTTTGCTTGAAAAGCCGCCAGTTATATATTATCGTTTTCCCAGAGCAAGAGTCCCCGCAAACAGATGACATCTTTCTCATAATGATATGTGACGTTTTTTCTTGCTTAGTGCGGAACTTAATCACGGCATGAAACTCAATTTTCTCCATAGTTAGTATTCACTTCCCGGTTTACTTGTTTATTCTGTGATATCTCAAAGGTTAATGAAGCAATCTGGTTGAAACTTGGTATTTATAGTTATATTGAGTCACCAAGTAGTGACAGTTAAAAAATCCCCTCTCCACTCTCTAACCCCTCAATTCCGCGAACTTTTTGACCCGTCCTCGTAACATCAATGGCGATTAATGATATATTCCTTAGAACTACGTTCAATGAACTTAATAGTACCTCTCAACGTATAGGTCTTAAGACGAACATGAACAAAAGAAAGTTATTGTATAACGTCCAGGACACACCTATGCCGATAGTTGTCGGGAGCGCTAATCTCAAAGTTATTGAGGGGTATATTTACCTAGTACAAATAGTCCATCTAGGTAAGTCCAACATCGAGCGAGAGGTCAACGAACGGATTCAGGTAGTTTCGTCAGTTATACCTGAAAAACCTGAAAACTAAAACCAGTGTGTGTGACTTACGGATCTGAGACGTGGTCCTTCGTTGCTGCTCATATGAGGACGTTCAAGGTCGCTCAGTGGGCTATGGAGAGGGCTATGCTCAAGGTTTCCCTGCGTAATAAATTTAGGAATGAGGATATCCGCAGTAGAACCAAAGTGACCTACATAGTCCAACGGATTAGTAGGTTGATGTGGCAAAGGGCTGGCCATATAGCTCGAAGAACCGACAACCGATGGGGAAAATAGGTTCTAGAGACGCAGCCGCGTACCGGTGCATGTAGTGTATGGTGAACTCCCACTGGATGGAGTGACGACCTCGTAAGACATGCAGGAATTCGATGGTTGCAGGTGGCTCAGGACCGTGCTTTGTAGCATTCCTTGGGGGAGGCCTATGTTCAGCAGTGGACTTGTGAAGGTCTGTAATGATGATGATGACGATAACCGGCAACATGCTCGCCGTTATTGTTTTTCCAGTAGTGGGATGTATACAGAATTTCACTTTATTCTTCCAACAACCAGAGGAGTCCATGTTCCCCTACAGAGTGTAACGGGCTCATTAGGAAATCATACTAACTCGGGTTAATTAATTTAATATAATATCTTATTAAATTGACATAATAGTTAATTAAAATAACTTATCAGAAACTCACTCTTACAGCTAATTATTTTCGGAACAAAATTATTGGTTAAATAAGAATAGATTTCTTTCTTTTGTGTTCTTTGTTAAATTGAATGTTATTTAGTGTAATGATGTCAAATAGAGCGACATAATCGCATTTTCATTAAGCTCTTCAAATAAAGATTAAAAAAAATTAATTATTTTGTTATCGTAATACAATAATTATTTGCTGAATATAGTCTGTATAGTGACTTTGCAGTGTATTTGAGAGTTAAATCAACGGAAATAAAGCATGTCACATGGCAAAGTTTGTTTGGATTTATGATCCAAATTTAGAAGCTGAGCGTGCTGAAATTTTGTATACTTTAGTTTGTGTATTAGACTAAAATTTAGTACAACAAATATATCATCTATCAAAGTAACCATTTCCAACTAATGCTCCAGTTCTCTAAGGGTTAGATGAGAGTGTTACAGAATGATTTTAGCTACCCCAAACCTGGTGCATTACCAGACAGCTTGCTAGGCAAAAGAGGATTCTTACCACGAAATAAAAATCTACAAGGAGAGAATACAAGTCAGTTCATTATTTCATTACGGAGTCAGGCTTGGCAGGCGGGTTGGCAGCCGCAGTTTTCTTTTAGTTGTTTGTCGGAAGACGCTGCTGCCCATCTCCTGGTTTTACACATCCACGGGGCGATATGGAGTAGTGGGTTTCCTTACACCGCCATTATACCATACAGCTAATTAATAAAAAGGAAACTGTCTTTTTGTGCTACATTATTAAATTATTAACCTTCAAATTTATACGAAATCATTCATTCATTGTAGTAATTTTTTCTACATTTGTCTGCTAAGAAAATGAGTGAAAATATTTTTGGCAAAGACCAGTTGGTTTTTATAGTCGACGCTGTTCTCTACAAGAGCGAAATGATCTAACTTCTTTCTCTCCTAACGTACATTTTCCAACAAAATATTGTTTTTCAATATTCTAGTAACATATATGTCAACTTTTAAAATTTATATTCAATGTACATTTGTATATTCAAATTCATTTATTTCGGATAACAAAGGTCCGTGTACGTATCCACGTAGTAGATCAATAATCTACATTTAAATAACCAAATGATTTTTTTACAAAGTAGAGCCACGCTGCAGCTAAATTATTGTTGGAGCATGAATAAATAGGTCGGCTCGACCGGGCTATTACCACGCTATCACACAATACCTAGGTAAAATAGCAACTAAATGCTGCTATTTTTCGTATGGTGAGTGTAGAGAACTGGAACCTGGAACCGTTTTTACTAGAAACGAGGCATTCCATCTTAATCCTCGGGGGTGAAAACAGATCTGCATTTTGGTTCTTAATCGAGGATAAATGTAGTTGTCGATAGGCCACAGCATCCACTTGCCGTCAGATGGACTATGTGCTCGTTTGTCCGCTTTACTCATTAAAAATACATTTTTTTGTATTAGTTAAAATATATATGAATAATTTCCAAATGTAAATGGTAATGTAATAAATAGTTTCCAAAATGAAGCCTGCAATAGATAACATTAGAAGCCACATCTTGACATATTCATAGGCTATTTCACTACTCATTCATTGACATTAGATTGCTTACTGTCGCTTTTATGACCAAGTCTATATTAAAATTTACTGCAAATGGTGAACACGAGGGTTAAAATAAACAAATGCTATCATTAGAAAAACTGTTCGAAGTTAAAATAAATCTATTCCTCTATATTAAAAGTCATAAATGTCTAAAAAGATAGATGTAAGATAAAATATTTTAACCGCACTATTTTCACGAATATTTAAAAAAAACCTCGCAAAAGGTATCACGGTATCGAGTAACATCCTCCGTGTGGCAGATGGGAATGGACAGTAGTACAGCCTAGCCGCTACACGGCTGCGTCCTGGAATGGACTCGCTGACCAAAGTAGGTTGGGGTCCTCCAACATTCGGTATTTGTGCGGATATTGTGCGAGTGTATATATAAACCACAGAGTTTATAACCACAAGCCTTAATTATCTATGCTCGTACTAAAAATTGCAGGCGATGAAGATACCTATAGAAGATATCGCCTATAAAGAACTGGGGCATATGTATACGACCATATTCCAGAATGTGACACTAAAATAATAGCGAGAGATTTTAGTGCCTAAATTGGGCCTTCCGTCTTTTTACCGACAATATGCTGCAACAGCAAACATTCCGTAACCAAAAACGAGAGTGTAATACTTAATAATTTCTAAGGACGTAAGCTTCACATTTCTGTGGTAGTTAAGAGTAACATGCTTACCAATAAAGCAGTGTACCAATAAGCCTTTCAATGATGAGGGACCATTGGACCAAATTTTTGGCTTATCTTGGACCACCAGCTTTTAAACATAATAAAAATTATAGTAAGGTTGATTTTTAAGTTTGTTCTATAAAAAATACCCAAAAATGAGTGTGTGATATCCTCTTGTCTGATCTTTTAACGTGAAGTCAATACATTCATGTCCAGAAATGTATTACGCTGCTTTTATATTTGAAAGAATTGTATGATGCCTTCCCGGACCATTTCGATTGCATTTAGGACCACCGGTTCAATACCACTGAAAATTAAAGACAATTATTAAGGAACATGGAAATCTCTCGATGGAGTCACAATTAATTAGATTGACAACAACACTATAGTGTTGCGTGGTGCCGATTGTGATAGCAATCATTACCTACTGATTGTTAAAATAAATGCCAAATTAAAAATCATTCACAAAGAACACTGAATTAAGGAACCACCCTACAGATATATAGCGGTAGCACAAATGGGTCATCTCGATCAGGGAAGGACCACGCTCTCACAAAATAGCAGCACAGAATAGAAGCTTAATCCTGCTGTATTTCGTATGGTTAGTTGAAATCGGAGACCTTTTTTACTAGAAACAAGGCATTCCACTTTAGTCCTCTGGAGTGACAACGCATCTGCGTTTTGATTTTTAATTGAGGACAGATGTAGATGTTTATGGGTCACAGCTTCCACTTACCATCAAGTGGACTTTGTGCGCGTTTGTCAATCTTATTTTATAAAAAAAAAACTTTTGAATGCCACTGTTTCAAGGAAATAAGACACAAATTTGACTAGTACTAAACAACAAATTTGCCAATCTAGAGGTTGATAATGATAAAGATGCAAAATGGAAACAAAGAGGCAGTGTAAAAAGTTGAATTGCACAAACTCCGTCAAAAGAAAATAAATAGACAAAATGGCGATGTAATCACTGCAACTTAGAAGTGGAAAAAAGAAGAAAATTTAAGATCCTAATACAACAGAATAACGTCTGTAATGGTAAATACAAAAAGACATAAACTGAGTTTAGAGATGTTGTCAGAAGGGATAAGGAAGAAAAGGTAATAAACATACTGCAAAACACGGAAACTCTTATTACTGTTAATCTTCTGAAAAATATCTATCAAAAGGTCAGGACCGCGCAAGAGGTTAAAAGCCGTCTTAAAGGTGAAGAAGGAAATCTTGTTTCGGATACCAAACAACCAATTATGATTAATTATACTTCCAAAAACTTCTTAGTGCCACAGGCCTTTGCAACAGTTGAACAAATAAATTTAGACGTTTGGACGTTTACTTTCAAGGAGCTTAAATAAAACCACCTAGCTTAGAAGAAACCCTAAAAGCAGTAATTAAGTTAAAGAACTACAGAGCTGTAATGTGTAGCAAAATGTATAGCATCGACAGCAAACCTGTATAAATCTGAAAGTATACATGAAGGGCAGGGAAATCCGGTCTATATCAAATAATCGTAAAAGATATCATCATCATCATCATCATTACAGCCCTTCACAAGTCCATTGCTGAACACAGACTAAGCAATGCCACAAAGCTCGATCCTGAGCCACCTGCAATCATCTACTGCCTGCATTTCTTATCCGGTTGTCACTCCATCCAGTAGAGTGACCCATGGGGATAAATTGGGACCCATGGGGATAAAGTGGGACCCATGGGGATGGGGATAAAGTGGGAGAGGCTGCCACTCGAGAACCTTTTTTCCCCATTGGTTTCCGTTTCTCCGAACAATATGTCCGGCCCATTGCCCATTACAAACTATATGGGAAAAATTAAAATAGCCAAGTGAAAAGAAAGTGGACGTGGGAAACGTATAAAAAGCGGGCAACGTCCCTGCAATTAACCCTGGATTGGCAGTTGTTCATGGGCGGCGTTAGTCTGCTCGCGTGCTCGTTTTTCCCCTCTAATATAAAAAGGTGGCTATCACTGGGGACGGCCAAGAGAAACGAAAACTTGATGGAATAACAGTAATTTTTTTCGATTTTCAAATTAATCGTAACATCAAAAACTAAAACTTCTTACATTGTTAATAATCAATAAGACTAGTCTCGTCCCGATATTTATTGGTACTCCGAACAACAATGGTCAAACTTTATCTAATGGACGCCACACACGGTCAGTTCAACTGATCACTTCAAACTAAAACTGTTAATATTTTTTTAAATATAGAATTTTTGATATATCGATAATTATAAATATATCAATATCGGAGTTTTATTTAAAAGTTTATTTATCGATATATCGAAAAACCGATATTTTAATAAATATCAACAGTTTTGCCATGCTGCAGCTTTACCGAACGAGCCGAGCATCACGTGTACTTTTCGGGTTTTAGTGTATACATAATATACACAAAACGTTTTTCAAGTATACGAGTACATGTAGTTTCGTTAATTCATTTCTAGTTTAATATTTTTATTTCATGTCATTACAAAGTGGCACCGCCCTGGTGGCTGAAGTTATCGACGCCTTCATTGAATTAGAAAACAAAACTTTATACGTGGCAGAGCCATGCTGCAGTTATATTAGAAGTATAGTTGTAGCACGAATGGGTCGGCTCGACCGGGGAA
>DWHP01009539.1:0-10168 GCA_018247895.1 Parnassius honrathi | reverse complement strand
CAATTTCTCACCCTGTCATTCAGATTCAGCCCTAACATACTCCTTAACGACCGCATTTCTACTGCGTTCATTCTACTTTCGTGCTTCTTCTGCCACACCCGACTTTTACTACCATACGTTAAAGTAGGGACCAACACAGCATTGTGAATTGTCATACGTGCCTTTTTCGACACATTTTGACTATTCACAATAAAATGTAGGGGCCCATTCACTCTATTTCCTGCATTCACTCGTCGTTCTATATCCTTATCACAACTCCCATCCCTGCAAAATACGCAACCCATTTATACAAAGTCATCTCCCTGCTTGATCAACTCCCGTTTTATTCTTATTTCACATATCGTTTTACTTTCTTCTCTTTCAAAAACCATAACTTTTGTCTTACTTGCATTCACTATATTCACTTTATATATAATATTCACCTTCTATAGACTTCAAATTCTGTATTTTTATTACATTCTTATTATGCTAGAACAGGTTTTTTCAGGTTTTAGAATATAAGAAAAGATTAGATTATTTAGAATATAAGAATATAAGAAAATTTCTAGAGCATTTGTGTTTAAAAACAATAATAGTAATAAATATGTGACGATAAGAAACAGAAATTAGCTACTTTTTAAAATACATTTTAGAAAGATATCTACCGTTTATTTACAATTTGTATGATTATTATAATAATATAAGAAGGAGTTTATGATATGCGAACAGTAACTAAAGAAATAAATTATTATTTATATACAAAATGGCACCTTGGTAGTTCGGTAGCTAAGATCTCGCTTTAAATATTAAATATAATACGTGGAGAGCACGGGTGGGATCATTGGCGGCACCAACCAAATTATTGTGCACGGTGATGAAAGATTGTATTGTGATGAAACCTGAATGTATGAGAATAAAATTAAAAATATTTCGACGACATGTGAAGTCACCCATGAGATTATGTGGGGTAGTGAAGAGTCGTATACCGCCACTGTACAACGTGAAGGGTTTACAGGAACTAGTCGTACTAATTCCAGTCGCCAAATTTTCTATCGCACATCGCAACAAAATTTGTGATACCATCCATAACATCTGGATGATTAGCGAACCATCACTGTCCGTTTAAACAGAAGTTTTATTCCTCGCACAATTATTTTGTAGAATCAAATACCAGCAGCGATTTTTACAAACTGTACGACTCAGAAAACCCTTTAATTACTTGCTGACCTTTAATTTTTATAACGATTATAGTAATTATTATTAAGGTATGTTTTTGATTCGCGCTATCGACAAAATTACACCATCAACAATTCTTTTGCATAGACCTGTGGGTGCTGCTGACACAGCACACACACATCGCCCGTGTCAATGTACATGTAATTCGCATGAAATACGGTAACGACCGCCGCCAGCGGAACGGCAGTCTGTAAGTCGGTTAGCTAGAGTGCGGTAGGCAGTTCATTTCGAAGTGTATAGTGTGAACACGCATCTCTGATGTAGAGAATAATTTAGCTACAACATATGTGAACAGTTACTTAATTTTCCTCCCTACTCAAGCCCTTAAAGTACACTAGCCACAATCCATCCACAACACTCTTCAATAAAAAAAATATACTACTATTACTTTTTATATTTTTATCCTATTTATTCCTATAACGTGTACTACTCGTAATTATCTCATAGGTCAACTTACCCCTAGTGAAAAGTTAACCAGCTCCGGGCATGGGGTACGTTGACTAGTATTTTGTGTTCTACAAAATAAAGCTTGTGCACTACATCATAATTGATGGCAAGCGTTTTGTTACTTTTTTTCAAAAGCTGAATAGTTCACTTAACATATCTAATGGTTTATACGACGATATACAGTAAAACAATAAAGGTACACGTGTCTTCACTGAAAATTGGTCAACCATCCTCGGTCTCCTCTACCTTAGTGCTTTGTGAGTGTGTCACCCTGTAGTGAATTATTCAATTTAATTTTAATACCTACAAATATACCTATTATGTGTGAGCAGCCGGAAAACCAGTATCACTGCGACCTAAAAGATCTATTGTGACTGCTGCTATAGCTGTAGTTTACTGCTAAGCCCTTGTCTTCAATGAATATTGCAAAAAATAAGTGATATTCATTCTGTAAATACGAGGAACAGATACGAGCTAGTAGTACCAGTTACTCGACTCCATCGAGTCAGTAACTCATTCTTGGGGCGATGTATACGCTTTTACAACAAAATCCCAGAAAATATACAAAATTTGACATTCACAAAGTTCAAAAACTTTACTAAACTAAGTTTGTATAAAAAGAGTTATTATAATTTTAAGGAATTTATAGATGATAATAAACCCGAATAGGTGAAGGGTGATCGCTACCAAGCTATTTCTAATTTGTTTTGTGTTGTTAATTGTAACATACATAATTGTTAGCGATTTTTGAAAAAAATAGTCCCGCTGTGTTTCTTGCTGGTTCTGCCCAGGACAGAAGTTTTTTTTTGCGAACCAGTGGTAAAAGAAAAAAGTGACTTTCAATAAGTACCGTTTATAATCTATATTGAATTAAAAAGTTTCTGTTTCAAAAAAAATAGAAGAAGTTGCTTTGCTCTGAGCCATTTCACTTCTTTTAGGCGGACTACATAGTTTCCCAGATGAGTGTTACGTTTGCGCATTAAGGGTCCGCAATCAGTTAGGATATGCAGAGGCGTTTCATCCGTTATGGAACATACCCGGCACACCCTTGGGTTGCTTAGTCCCAGGATGGACATGTGCTTTTTAAGAGAACAGTGTCCAGTTACGGCTCTTGCCAGAATGCGCAATTTATTTTCGCTTAATCCCAGGGCTTCTGAAACGAATTTACGATCAAAATCCCTGATTAAGGTTTTAGAATGTTTTAAGCCAGGTGTGTCAGTCCAGATCTTAAGTGATTTATAGTAATAAATAGTTTAAAGGGCTAGCCTTCTTGAGATTCTACAAAATGGCTCAGGTCCAAATTGTGTACTCTTTGAGCACTCCCGTGCGAGTTTGTCGGCAAGTTCATTGACTACAATACCCGCGTGATGCGGAACCAATCATAAGAAGACCCCATACTTACATCTCAGGGCGTTTAAATGGTTCACGCAGTGTCCAACTAGCTTCGAGTTCACTAAGTTTGACCACAACGCCAGACTATCGGAGTTTATATAAATTATATGGTCGATGTAGTGTTTTGCAGATTGATTTCCGCATACTGAAGTATGGCGAAAATTTCTGCCTGGAAGATAGAGGTGAATCTACCCAAATTCATACTAAAATTGAATTAGAGGCGTTTCCCATAAATTCCAAAGCCTACGTCGAGGCCCATTTTTGACCCATCTGTATACCATACGAGGCTACCGGTCTCACAGACCTAGCCATTCAGCCAGTCTTCTCTGGGGGGTAGCTCCACTATATACTTTTTATTAAAAGTGTGTTCGTATAGTGGACGCATGATATCTGAGATGATGCATAAGACCAGTGTTTCCTAAATTGAGTCGAGCATGAATCTTAATCTGTAGGAGAGCAAGCCTAAACCGCCCTGGGTGTTAATCCTATACAAACCAGCCCTCACCTCCCTGTCTAGATAATGATCAAAGGGCGTTAGGCATAGAAGTGCATTAAGAACCCTTGCCACTAATCAGGCAGCCCGTTGTAGACTATTTAGTCTGTCCGCAGTCGTTGGTTGGTTTTGTTGCACCAGACAGTGGAGACTTAGGTGAGATTCAGCCTCATTATGCTGCTGTATAGCCATAGGATCGTACTAGGACACAAGTCGCGGTTGTTTCTGACCGATCGACTGCACGTAGCTAAAGCAATTTTACTTTAGTTTTTTGCTACTAGCATCACAACACACCACAAGTTCGGCGTTTTGTATTCGGTCGAACTCAGCCACTCGCCCTTACTCGACAGAGGATCTGAGTTCTCTCCAGGAAGATAGGCTAAGCAAATGATTAACCTGGCCCCTGTGCATCCCTTGAGATCTATGAAGGTTGTAATCAGGTCGTTATTATAGTCCTCCGGAACAGCTAAAAGTTCAATATTTTTATTGTAAATTATACAAGCTCTAGGGCTAACTGCCTTTAGTAGCTACTAGAATCTTACCGGCAGACGACAATCTCAGAGCTTGGCCGTTGGCCACCCAAGGCTCTTGTATGAGGGCGAGGTCAATTTTGTCCTCTGCAAGGCCAACCTCCACCACGGCAAAAGCAGCTGCTGCATGGTGAAGATTTGCCTGGAGGACCCCGGTCTTACCTTTTCGGTTAGCCATTTACAGGCGTGGAGGCAGGGGTCTTTGAGAGCGCCAGTAAATGACGTCTTCGTTCGCAGTTGAGAACGAAGACGTCATTTACTGGCGCTCTTGACCCCCACCTTACCTTTCGCTTTACCGCTCCCACCTCTCTTCCACTGTTGTTGGCCAGGGTTAGCCAACAACAGCGGAGGCCTTCGGACCGAGGCAAGATAAGTGCTTTGGGTCTTCGTCACTCTCGCTGATGACGTTCCACTCTCACCCCGAGAGGTGGAGGGCTAGGGGTATTGGACTTGAGATGGTTCAGGCTCTATTACCGCGACAGAAACTCCCATGACTTTAGAAGTTATCATTTTAAAGCCAAGGACTACTCTGCGGCTTGCCCTCCGAAGAGCCTCCGCTGAAGGGTAGTCTAGAGAAAAGGTTACTAGAAACCGATTCTCCTTGTCCCTACGGTGGAGGATTCTCCAGAGCTCAGTATAGAGCCCTACATTTTGTGCCCTCAACAGCACAGTTACCTCCTCTGGAGAGCCAGCTTCGCTGCGGGATAGATAGGTGATGCCCAACTCGCCTTTGGGTATTGTCGAGAGCTCTGCCTCCGGCCAGGGTTTCAGTTTTCCGACTTCACCTAAAATGCAGTCCTAGCTTGCCGTATTCAGGCACGTTACCAGAATCCATCCTGGCTTGTGAGTAAACCTGAAAATTTTGGTCCCATTCTCGGCTGCGCCTCACAGGCTGTCTTAGCGATAGCCTGCGTTAGTGTCCGGTGGACCAGCCGCATCTGCTCCACGCTCGTAGGACTCGAATTGCGAATTCCTACACGTGCAGAGCCAGCTGCGTCACTGAAGCTGCACTTCTTCTCCCCTGTTGCCAGCTTTACAGATTTTCTGAGCTGGTTTTTGGGGGACTCTTCCTCAGACCGACTGCTTTTTCGCCTTCGGAACTAGAGAAGGTTTTAGCAGAGGAATTTCGTCCCTGGGCTTCTGGCAGAGAGAGAGGGCCTCTTCGGCTCCTAACTCAGCTGCCATCAGCCTTCGGCGCCTCTTTCTTGCTGCTCTACTAAGCTTACAAGGCCTAGCGAAGTTTTTCTTTTCACCTCCCTGGTTCGTTTCCGATTGTGGTTCGGCTGCAGACGAGCCCTCAATTTCACGGCTCGTCTCTAGTTGTAGCGTAGTATTTCAGGGTATTGGCGAGGTTAAAAAAGCCTCTTCTAAACCTACAGATAGTTCCGTTAAAGGAAATTTTTCATTATTTTTCACAAAATGCCGAGCTCTATCCATTTTGGTCCCACGATTAGCTGGGGAGTAAATTTGGTCAGCCCCGGCAGAGCCCCGCATGCCGAGGGAAGGGCTAAAATACTACCCGAATCGCCCTGGTTTTGGGTAGGCACCATTTGCAACTGGATTCGCTCGAACCACGCATCTATCGGCACGGTACACTTAACACATTGGATTGGATTATTATAGAAAAAAGAGGGTAGGATAAAAGAAAAGAAAAAGAGGATCGTCTGAGTGTTTCTGTTCTGTCTGTTTCCTATTGAACCAGACCAAATAACAGGTGGCAACCACGTGAAGGAAGAACTGCTTAGACTTGCCCTGGTGATCAACACGACCTGCACTCTCCCCCAGAGCCATTCGCCAAACTGCTCGCCGGACAGGAGAGCAGAAAAGGTGTTTTTCTAGTCCTACTAATAATGTCAAAATGTGAGAATTAGGAACATAAAAATTTATTAACCCCGGCCACATTTATACCTAACATAGATTATTCAAGCATTGAGAAACTGAGAAACTTTCGAAAAGCCACAAATATATACTATGTTCCTGAAAACTTGAATTGGCTTTAAAAAAACATCAGAAAAATTTATCAATTAAAAATAACTAATTCAACAACCTTTACTGTTTTGTCAACCGAGTAACAAAAATCGTACATATATGCATAGTATGGACACATCCTAAGAAGAACATATAGCTAGACTATGGTATGGATGTCGAAGGTGTGAGCGGTTGAGAGCGGCCGATAGAGAATTCTTTCTTTTTTTCCCTGAGAGAACCAGAAAAGAGAAAAAATCAAGGTTGCCACTTTTACGCAAGTACAAGAGAACAGTTTGCGTGGTTCAACAAAACCTATAATATCAAATCTTTACTATCTAGATCCTACAAATAAAAACAGCTTCTTTATAGTTGAATATTATCCATATAGAATATAACGAAACATAGCTAACGATATTTTTGTTGCTTACGCGGCAGTCGACTGTAAGTTTATTTATAATTCACTATTTCAAAGCAAATAATTTAAATAAAAATGCATGAAAACTCAAATTGATTGCTTTCTCTCGTAATTTTCAATAAACAATTTTGCCGGTGACGTTTGCAGCACTAAGCATTTCAGAAGTACTGACGTTATCATTTATATTTCCTTTCCTCGTAAGCTTGTCGGAAAACAAGACTGAAATAGCAACAGGAAAAACGGAACCTTTTCATCTTTGAGATGGCAAAAGTAAAAGAGGGAACCTAAGCGCCTATTTACATAAAAAAGGGATTTACTGAATATATAGGCACAGTGCTGATTCTTGTCTTTCATTTCCATAGTAGTAAATGATTGTTAAATAAAATAATTCAGTAAAAATTTGTTACGAATTGAGTTTCAATTTGTAGTGGGAGGCCAACCAATACTTCGCTTATTGAAGGTACGGTACGAAGTTTGTTCTTCGAGACCAATGCCCCTTCAGCTTGCTGATCCGTTGGTCTATATCGTTTACTTTGGTTTGATCTCCCACTTGTGAAGCGCTGTAATGACGATGATGAGTTTCAATATTAAGCTAAAAATAAGCTTTTTAGCTTTATTAATAAAATAAGTTATTCCTGTTTGAAAATCAAAATTGTATATTTATCATTTTAAATATTTTGTCCATAGGGAAATATGTACTTAAACCCTTCTCCCGACAGCAAGGATTATGTCGGACTTGCACAGACCGGTAGCGCCGGCTGCGCTATGGCGGTCTCTCCTCGTTGAGGGCAGCTCCTCCACCTTATGCTGATCACCTAGCGTAACCTTTTTGTATCAAATATTTAATAAATTCCAGACACTAATTAACAGTTCGATTTTTAAGCAAATTAACACTTTTTAACGTTACCATAGTACTACAAAGTAAGTAAATTTTTTAATTATTTGGTCAACAAACATGAGTTTCTTTACGACTTCACACAAAATGTACTGCTGTAAGAGAATCCGTGAAAACGTGCTCATTTCTTTGTGCTTGCCAACTAAGTACGAGGAATCCTCGCGGGTATCAACTCGCGAAATATAAAGATAAATTAACAAAGTGCTTACTAGTCTACTGGAGTAGTTAAGATTATAAAATATTACTTAACATTTATTTCAATACTGGGAACTCGGTCCTACAATCTTGACGTCAACCTTTATTTTTGTTAAGTTGTGAGAATTAACCGGGCGAGACCTAATTGCAAATTATAAACCGAACGAAAATTAATGGGTTCCGCTTGCAGCTAAGGTTAATCCGGGTATTTAACATGGGCTTACAGCTCATAATATAGTCTGTTAAACCGAAGTAGAGTTTACTTTGTTTATAGTTTATTTCAATTTTGTTTTCTATTCTCAATCTCGCTTCGGTCTTTTAGCGCAATGCTTTTAAATTTTCTTTTTTGCAGTTGTGTTTTTGAGTTTTTTAATTGTTTATTTTATTTGTAGTACACGTTATTTTTAATTACTAAACAGTTATATTAAAAATAACAACCCCTATTGTCCACCCATACGGGGTACCCTTGAAGTATCGCTTAATTAAACGATATTTTCGTTATTACTCGTACCTTGAGCTTGTAATATTCCTAAGGCCACTAAATAGGAACAAAAATTAATTTTCCTTCGATTGTCACTCTAGCTTACTGATTCCCTGGGCTATGTAGATTAATCTAGATTCTATTACGGATATCCTCATTACGATGTCAGTCACACGAAGAAATTCCGAGCATAGCCAGTTTCATAGCTCACTGAGCGACATAAAAATTCCTTATAATATGGCCAGTAGTGTCCTTTACTGCTACCTATTATTACAGCAGCACTGTAGTCGCGAATGATGCAGTTATCTCTAGTTGCAGCACGAATGAGTCGATTCGATCACGAAAGGACTACGTTCTCACGTAACACCAGCGCAAGATTGCATCTTAAAGTTGATATTTTTCGTATGGTGAGAGAAGAGAGCTGGAGACCCTTTTTACTGGAAAGAGGCATTCCATTTTAAATAATACTAGTTTTTACGTATTTTATCGCGTATAATATTACCTTTTTTATATTCCCGACGTTTCTAGCACTTTACAGCACGTATGGTCACGGGGGTACTGAGATGTTCAACGTACAGATGTCATGGTTAATTGCCGTTAAAAATTCGAATCTTATACTCTAAGTTCATATTTTGAAGATCGGGAAAAAAATTCATAATTTTAATCTGTTGGTAACCGCGGTTAACTAAGACATCTGGACGTTAAACATCTCAGCCCCCCACCCCCTCTTGACTATGAGTGCTGTAATATGTTCAAAACGTTGGAAATATAAAAAATTGATATACTCTATAAAATCCGTAAAAACTAGTGTTATTTAAATGTGTAGTGTACGCGTAAATATAGGAAATCATCATTCCATTTTAGTCTTCAGGGGTAATAGCGCATTTGTATTTTGATTCTTATTCGAGGATAGGTGTAGATATCTATCTGCTACAGTATACACATGTCATCAGGTGGACGTCTGTCACCCTTATTTTATAAAGAAAGCTTTTCCAAAGTAACGCTTTCGTTTTAGTACCACACGGCGCTGAACCTTCGTCACAGTAGTCTCTTGATGTTATTCGGCTGGTACATATTCGTACAAATGTCTGTGTACATAATGTGTGGTCATAATATGGGTATCGTAAAATTCGACTAAGGACTACGGTCGATATTGGATTCGCACTTAAGAACTTATGGTGTTTCACTTTCGACACACCACACACACATCACACCAAGACCGCTTCAGAAGTGCTGCTCACCAGATTTGCAAAGAATAAGGCATACAGCGCCTTGCCACACCAACACTCTTCCTCTTATTCGACTTCACTTTAATTGCGGCGGGTAGGGGGACGCAGAAATCCTACTGTTGCAGTTGACTAATACGCTTCCGTATCGTAGAGCTAACCAACCATGGAGGAGCTCGGTAGTATGCCTGATGAACGTTATATAGATAAAGATTGTATTAACAAAACTAGTAGTTAATTATCTCATGATTTGCTAGGTTGATCAATAGGTTTTCGTAATAGCACTCTTATAGATAAGTTATATAGAAATGCGTTCTATTTTCTGCGAATCTTAAATTCGTTAGTAGCCAAGGTCAGAAAAAACTAGAGGCCTTTGTCTTCTGAGATTCCGCCTCCCAGGTATAAAATAATGACCAACTATTTAGGTAAAGGAGAGACAATAACCGGAGATTATTACGCATCGTTAATCAAAAAACTACGCGAAGAACTAAACAATAAACGTCGAGGAAAATTGCGTGGAAAATTAGCACTTTGCCCGAAGGAGAATAAGACGGTGACGGGCAGCGTCGCTGGTGGGCCCTCAGTGAATTTTCAGCATTTGAAAGCATTCGCGAGGCACTACCTATAAGCGCTGAAAGTGAAACACTTAGGTTTTAGTTTGTAGGTGCGAGTTCAATATAAGCCATTCTACATGGTAGAGCCTCTAGTTATTTAATGGCTGCCGTGTAGTGGCAGTTGAGAATATCCACTACCCCATATCTTCCCGTGGGTGTCGTAAGAGGTGACATAGGGAGACAGGCAGGAGATGGGCAGCAGCATCTTCCTGGTAACAATAATAATATAATAAAAAACTGCGGTTGCCAACCCGCTCGCCAAGCGTGGCAACTATGGCAAATATCCCCCCATGAGCA
>DWHP01009538.1:0-10168 GCA_018247895.1 Parnassius honrathi | reverse complement strand
GGCGATACAAGTGAAGCTTCGGAGCGAAACAAAGTGAATCAGTGCGATTAATTATTAGTGTCTTTTAAGTTTTAGTTAGTGTTCGGCGAATAAAGTGCTAATTTTGGTAATTCAATCGGCAGTTTTTATTGTCACGAACCTCAAGCTCGTAACAGTATTATGAATTCAGTACTACTTCATAATTTATAATTTTATCCTTTAAAGTGGACTAAGAAATATCAAAAGTTCAAGGTAAGGACTATTAAGTAACTTATTAGTAAGTTAAAGTGGCAATTGGCCATATAGCTCAAGGAATCGGCGGCCGATGGAAAAAACGATTCTCTAACGACAGCCTCGTATCAGTAGATAAAGTGACGCCCATTACGAAGTGACGATTTTAAAGTGACGACTTGGTAGGACATGCAAGAAGACGATCAATGTAGGTGGCTCGGGACCGTGATTTATGGCATTCTTTGTGGGAGTCCTATGTTCAATAGTGGACTAGTCAAAGACTATAGTAAAGATAATGATGAAAGTAAGAAAGAGAATGTCGTCTAAATAGTTACATTATCAAACTTCAGCTTCTATTATTACTCCCAAACAGAATGGAAAAAATTAGATTTAAAATACATGGGATAACCTGTAAAGTATAACCTAATAAATAAAAATATAAAACATCGAAATCAAGAGACAAAGAAAAGAAGCGAAAGAAAAAACGTTCAGTCGAATTGAACCTTCCTCCTTCTTTCACATGGGCTTTAATGGCAAGAACAAAATCATATTAAAATAATTTGATTTGTAAAGTTTACTTCGTTTTCAAATATAAAAAACAAAGTACAAAAACATCTAGAACAAGAGGTAAATGAAAATCTCTTTCCCTAAACAAATCTAATTTGGGGCACAAGTGCACAGTAAATAGCACCGCACTACGCTCAACGACACTCAGCGCTTTTATACTTGACAATGGATGATAGCGACAATTGGTAAATAGGGAGGTCCTGTCGGGCAAGTTTCATGAAGTGAAGCACGTTTAACTGTACGTTACTCACTTTACGAAATATTTTAAAGGCATTAATTAATTTAATAGACAAGTTTCGAAAACGGACACATCATACATAGATGGCAAATAGATGATTAGCCCAAAAGACATTCTTTCTCGATTAAGAACTAATTTTTTGGATAAAAAATGAGCTCACATTTCACCTGATCGCAAGTGTATGCTATGACTATGGAAAATTATGTTTTTAATCACGTATTAAGAATTGAAACGCCGATGCGTTGTCACGTTTATGGACAAAAATTAAATTCCTCGTTTCAATTACACACATTGGATTTACCACATAGAAATTCTTCACCTTAGAGGTGACAAGTTGATGAATAAGTAAAATGCCACGTTACTAGTTCGAATGTTCTCCAGTTCTAAGTTTATAAATACAGGTTAATGAATATTCTCCGGACTGAATTACAGTAAAGTTGCCCGACATTAACGGGAACTAGTGATCATCTGATTGACATAATCTGATTGACACCCAACACGACCGCAGGGAGATGAAGTGCAGGACTAGACGCAGAACGGCTTAACGTGCTTTACGAGACAGGGGAGTGAAACACCGCAAATTTCTGACTCAGGGCGGACTGAGAATTTATTGACATATAAACCCAATTACTGTTTAAGTTTGAGTACCGCTCCATTTTGTACACAAATTCACATGACAGTCGCGTTAACGCCCTGTTTTTTATGGATGAGGGGGCAAACGAGCATGCGACTCACCTGATTGTAAGTGACTACCACCGCACATTGATAACCGCAACAACAGAGGAATTGCGGGTGCGTCGTCGGCCTTTTAGAAAGGAGGCTTATTTCTTGAAGGTCCCTAAGCCGTATTGGACAGGAAAAATCACCGATGCGAAAACAATTCCACAGAGAAGTTTTACGAGAAAGAAAATTCCTAATAAAACGCAGTGGTGGACCGTCGAGCATCCAGATGGTGATGATGGAATCAATTCGAACAATTTCTCAGTGTACTCCCAGTGGTAGATGCGATAGAAAATGCAAAGAGATGTAACATCCCTACGCAGCGCTCATAAATTGATCCGATCACAAGGAACTAGGTCGTCGACGAACCGCTCTGCACTGGATAAGGTCAAGTGGAAGGAGCTGACACTGGGGTGCGTCGGCCTAGAGATGAGAACAGTACTTCATAAGAGGCCGAACTTGCACTTTGTGAAGTTGCAGGCAATGTGCCGTCATGAAATACTATCTCGCTCTGCTCTGCAAGCCAAGCATTTTAGAGGCCAATTCGACCTTCACTTCTAAGTGACAACAAAACTGCACACTATTCGATATGTCGATGAACCAGCGCGATAAGTGCCTTGAAACTGAGGAGATAAGACAAAGAGGTTCATTTATGCTGTAAACGCGCAAAATTGCGTATTCTGGAAATTGAATTGGACTGGATTTAGTCGCCCCCAATACTAAACTTTGTTCAGCAAAGACTCGACTTCAACACAAGTTTGTCCCTGTATTCAGCGACGTTTTTCTGAGAAATATTGGCACGGCCGGCGTATACAGCATCACCAGTGCTTTACTCTACAAAAATAGCGTATATCGGTACACTTTATGTATATTTTGGTAAAAGAAGATCATTTAAATAATAATAGCGACCGCTTCCGACAATATCGATACTATAAATTTTGTTCAACGATGCAAACAAATCACGCCCACACTTTCCCGCATATAAAGTAGTTGACTAGCGACAAAAGTTTATTTTATTTGACAGGCACTCGACAGAATTTCTAAACATGCAGATTAGAGTTACGCTTATTTATAGGATAAGGGTGACCAACGAACACAAAGTCCACCTGATGGCAAGAGGATGCTGTGACCCATTGATCTCGATTAATTATCAAAATTTTTGTTTTGTTTTGAATTTAGTTTTTACCCCTGACGATTTAGGCGTTATACCTTGTTTCTAGAAAAATTATCTAATTTGTCTAAACGTGTGAAAACATATATTTTATTCGAAGTGTATGTCTACCTAATATCAAGAATATTTGACTACCTTGGGTTTTGTGATCGGATTACCTAACAGCTACCCCTGAGTTAAAAATCGAATTCTATCTTGAACTAACATTTTTCAAGTATAGAAGTTGAATTTCTCATAATACAATTATGCTAAATTTTACAGCACGAAAGCAACCCGGGTTTGATCCCCGCCGGTACCAACAATATTATTAATTGCAATTTTAAGTACTGGAGCAATGCGGCGGATTCATTTGGAATTACTCCCTCAAAATAAGAGGAAGCCTGTAACCAGCAATGCGACGTATATATCCTGTAACATAAACGTGTAGAATTTGACAACGTAATAATTACAAACCATTCGATTGCTCTTTCACATAATTAATAGAATCAGGCATTACTTTGCCAGAAATCTATTATATTAGAGATTTTAAAACCAAATTGATAAGATAAGAAGAAAAATACGATTCATGTAGTAAAAAAATTAATTGAATTGTCTTACCTAGTCAAAAGAGCAATTCCGGCCCTCCCTTATTAAGGCTTGTGCTTAATTTGTCGGCACTATCCCCGTCACCACCAATTACAACAACATTAAACTCTCGATAATAGGACACGATTTTCGCCTCCACACGAGGCATCATCGGGTAAAATACAGTTTGCAGTGGCTGACCGCTAAAAACTTTATTATTTTTTATAACGTGGATCTATACTAATTAATTTTAAACATATTTAACACTTTCATGGTTGTAACCAGAACACCAGGTCATGTCGATTCTATGCGAAGATAACGAACAGGCCTAGTCAACTCAACTGCCTGTTAATTGCAGCCTATTGTAAGTTATTTGCCTGACGTGTCACCCGCATTGTCCTGGGAATCCGTGCAATATGTTAAAAATTTTTTGATGTATATTCTTATTCACTAATAAATCAAAATAAGGAATGTTAATAATTACTACTGTGATGATAAAAACCTCTACCCTAAGAATAACCAGCTGTTAACTCAACGTAACATTAAACATTTCAAAATTAAGTATACAGCATAAGATAAGAAACACAGCAGTATTGGCTGCTATTTTACACTGTATCCGTTGTGTGGTTCATTCCCAATCCGCTGGACTGGGAATGAACCACACAACGTATACTATATATTTTTGTATTCAACGGGCCCATTCGCGCTATAACTATATTATAGCTTCAGCATGGCCAAACCATGTGTGATAGCACATACGTGTATACACTAAGTGACACGCCTGCTGAAGCTCATTTCAAATCATGGTTGTAATTCTTTGACTACGCGTGGATTATTCTAGTAAGCGTTGACTTGCATATTCTTTTAAAGTTGGTAAGAGCTATTTAGCCCACATACGCGCAATAAAATAAAAAGAGGCGTCTTACCTAGTTTGAAGAGCCCCTCCTCACTAATTCCGTCACCATTAGTGGTGACGGAATCCCAGCACCACTATTCACAAAATCACTACACTTGGAAAGACACAATCGACGATAATACGACACGTGTTTCAGGTGATGTGGACTCCGCGGTGGCTGGCCGATAAGGTCAGGAAGGGCGGGAAGTGATCCTCAAACGTGGTAAGACATATCATGTTATTTTATTAAGCTGATATGGGCGAAGTGACTCCTATCAACTTTAATATAATGAATTTTCGCAAATTAATGCCTAATTCTATAAATTGCGTATTTTTTAGCCAGTATATACTGTTTCGTAATTTTCTAGCCAATATACAAATCTCAAGAGATTGTTTGCTGATTTCTGATATATTAGGTAGATTTCTGATATTCTAAATTATTTTGTCCAATAGTTAGTAACGTAATCTCTCACTTATTTCAAATTGGAATGTAGTGGTGGATACACAATTTCTTGCCAATATCAAGAGAATAAAACTAATTAGACTATAAAATACTCTATTTTTCAACCGACGAAAAACCAAAGGAGGTAAGAAGGCGGCGAAGTCGACGCGTATATTTTTTTATTTATGACTACGCATAACTTTTTACAGAGTAGTCCAATTTTGATAATTTTTTAATTGGATAGTATGTCTCGAAACTGGTAGCATATAAATGTGAAAAAATATTCTTACCCTAAGGGTGGGAAAATAGGGATTATTTATTACAGAGTTGTCCCATTTTGATAATTCTATTTATATTGGATAGGGTGTACCTCTAAATTGGTCCCATATAAATTTGGAAAAAAAATTACCTAAGGGTGGGAAAATAGGGGTGATCTACTACAGAGTAGTCCGATTTCGATAATTATTTTTATAATGAATAGGGTATTTACCTCGAAATTGGTCTCATATAAATTTGAGATAAGAATTACCCTAAGGTTGGGAAAATAGGGGTGATTCATTGTTTATTTACAGATTTTATTGCTGAGTTGTGTATTACGACATTACATAATAATTTAATCTCACTTCAAAAAAACCCTACGACGAATGAACTTTAGACTTGCCAGTCTCTTGTGTGTAGGCCTCTCAGTCTCTGCGTTTCTGGTAAAGCTCGTCCATCGTGAGGTTTGTGTAATACCTCGTGCGGCTCTAGATTAGATAAAGCAATACCCTCAAGTGTTTTTAATGTACTCAGTGCCACATATGGCTTCCCTTTGGCAAATATTTTCTTTCCGAGGTCCATTACAGCTTTAAACAAATAATAGTTAAAGTACGATTATATAACAGTTAATAGCTAAAGTAAGGTAAGTAGCTATTTCAAAAGTAATCAAAATTAGCCTGTAGTAATTAGTTGATAAACTTCTTTAGAATAGTTGTATTAGGAAATGTTATAAAATATTTATTTGCGTTTGGTTAAGGTCCACTGAAGATGGTTATTGTTAACTTGATAAAACAAAAAGCGACACTAAAAAGAGACAAATACGTTGGGTTTATTCTGCGAGAAAATGAGATAGAATACAGTATATAGTGGTTTCTTGAAGGTTTCACTTCTACCGTGTGTTTTTATTATCAGCCAGTGCTTGACTATAAGGTGGTGGTGGTAAGTGGTGACGACTGTCTTATGCCCGGGCCGCACTAACGAGAAATATCGTTAATTATCGCGTTGATGGACGTTTTGTGTAGATGTGGCCACGACTTAACACGACAATTTGACAACGGTGTTAACAATGCCGTTTCCCGTTTGGCGCTAACTCTATACCTAAATACCTTATGTTTAGTTAAAAATATTTTATTTGATTTTGTATGAGCATAACAATCAACAACGTTAACGAAAAAAATAAATAAATTAGACAAATGTTCTTATTTCGAAGCCGGAATTGCATACAGCGTGATTTATACTATTCGGATTGAGAGCAGTACTTAAATGAAACTGTAAATAGTTAAAAATATTCCAAAAAGCTAAGGATGTTGTCGGGATCTTTTACGTGATAATGATAAAATAACCATAAAATTACAGCATATTAAAAGTACACTGCTGAACGTAGGCCTCCCTCAAAGATTTATAAGATTGCCAAATAATAATAAAGCCAAGCGAGTTGTAACTGCAGTTTTTTATTATTTTGAGTTGTTATCAGAATGATGCTGCTGTCCATTTTCTGTTTCACTTCTCTCTATCACCTGTTACTACCCACAAGAATTTTAGTTAATATTGTTGTTTGATGTATTATATGAACAAAAGCACATTGCCATTCTTACGTAGAGAGCCATGCTGAAGTTAGATAAGTAGTATAGTAGTAGCAAAAATGGGCCGACTGGACCGGAGAAGGACCACGCTCTCACAGAATACCAGCGAAAAATAGAAGCTAAATGCTGCTATGTTTCGTATGGTGAGTGTCGTGAGAACCGGAGACTCTTTTTACTGAAAACAGGGCATTCTATCTTCGTCCTCACGGGTGATAACGCATCTGCATTTTGATTCGTAATTGAGGATAGATGAAGATGTCTATGGGCCACAGTAACCACTTACTATCAGGTAGACTGTGTGCTCGCTTGTCATCCTATCCTATAAAAAAACAATTATTGCATATCCACAGGCTCTTTCTGGAAAAGGTTTATGTCCAGCTGTGGACTAGAACACGCTTTCGTAATTGTGTACGATAAGATATTGACACACGAAAATATAATTGTACTGTTATTATTATTACATTATGTAAAGATGCTAGAACTATATTTAAGATGTCGACCGTCTACGATCTACGACATAGACACGCGTAGACGGTCTACGATGTACATGCAAATATTATGATGTACAACACGTATTCACGAGTGGTTGGACATCGAATATCAGAACTTTTAGCACTTTGAGTTCGATAAAAATGATAATAATTTTCAAATAATGGCAGCATTTAACATGACTCCTATGAGACATGTTTCTCGGGCCATCAAGATTGAGCTGATGGTAATTCGTAGTTAACAGTACGAGTAAGTCAACTTACTTTATTTTCGGTTACGTTTTGGCTTCGGTATTTGAAATGTTTAACTGTTTATCACTATTTAACACATAAACTGCCGTAAGTCACGTGTTAAATGCAGTACCAACTACGTACAATGTGACTGACACGGCAACGAAGGGCTTAACTTAGTTGGTTTTATTTACTTTCTTTGACCGTGTGCAGTTATTCAAACTTTTTGTCAAGAAATACTGTACAGCTAACATTCCTGCTTTTGCTTTTCACTATCTCAATTTAAGGCAATTTTATTTTAACTCATCTTATCACGCCTCTGCAACATCGCAAATTTACGTTAATTAAGAAAGTTTATTACTTCATAATGTGACGAGTCGACATTCTTCATTGTAATTAAAGTTATTTAATCACTATACTATATATTACGTGGCTCCACGCCTTACTATAGTTATACTAAGTGTGTAGATGTAGTATAAATGGGTTGGCTCAACCGGGAAGACCGTGTTGTTATTGCAGAAAACCAGCGTAAAATAACAGCTGTGTTTCGTATAGTGAGTGTAGAGAACCGGAGATAATTTTTGTTGTACAAAGGTATTTTTATTGTATAAAGTCCTTCTTAGTCCTTAAGGCTGACAACGCATCTGCATTTTGATTTGCAAACGAGGACAGATGTAAATGTCTATACGCAACAATAACTAACCACTTACCATGAGGTGGACTGTGTGCTCACTTGGCACTCATATCCAATAAAAAAAATATCAGCAATGTATTCAATTCGCCCAGTTGACAAGTCACGTGCACAAACTACGTATCATAAAAAATTATAGGAAACACACATGTAATAAATCTATCCGCGGTAAAGTCATTCTGCAGCTATATAGTTGTACGACGGATGGGTTGGCTCAAATACGGAATAACCATGCTCTCATAGAAAACCAGCGTAAAATAGCAGATTAATGCTGCTGCGTTTTGTGTGGTGGGTGAAGGAGAACTGCACTGAACCGGATACAGTGCTCAAGAGTGACTATGCATGTGCATTTTTATTCTCCATGGGTTATGAATATAGATTTTGTAGACGGCTGTGGGCGGCATTATCCAAGAATGACAAACGAGCACACAATCCACCTGTCCCAGTCTCTCACTTATTTGAAATTGGAATGTAGTGGTGGATACACAATTTATTGCCGGTATCAAGAGAATAAAACTAGTTAGACTATAAAATACTCTATTTTTCAATATTCTAAACCATGACTAAAATTATTTAGGCGCACTGGTTAGCTTTACAACATTGTAATCGAATGGAAAGACAAATGCAGGAAAATTATTTTACTCCATTTCTATACACATTATGAACGATGAAGGAAGCCATACGGTTTGTTGGTCTGTTGACAACAAAGGTATGAAAACTAGCATAGTATTCATTTGTTAGATAATGGTAGGGAAGGGGAGAAATAGTTTCTTTATATAATTTCTGCACACATTCTTTAAAGATATCCTGTATTAACATTATTATTTTACATTTTATAAGCAAAATATCTAATATGTATTTGTTTGCGTAGTCTCAGTTCTCAGAACAGAATTTCGCCTCCACACAACCTTTTATATTATATTAACAAACCTGGAGCTACAAAGTACTGATGCGTCTTGCAGAAGAGTGCAATTTATATTCCATCTTGTATGACTCAACTCTCGTAAAAAAATGAGTGTGTGATTATGTGGACAATTTGGAAGACAACTTATTGTAAATAAAATGATAAAGAAAAGCAAAGGAGATTTTCTTTTATAAAGTTTTGATAATTACTGCAGTGCGCGATGTAGTGTTGGTGCTAGAATATGCACTACTCCATATGATTCCATGGCTGTTATAAGAGCGTCTTCCTAACAACGATTAAACATAAAAAGCTGTGGCTGCCAACATGCTTGCTAAGCGTGGCACCTTTGGCAGTAACAAATCTATGGAAGAGGCCTATGTTCAGCAGCAGCGCTTGTTCTCACACAAAGTGAGGATTGGTTGACCAACTGATCCGAGTTGTCGCTGTCACCGCTTGATACTGTTGAAATGTTTCTGTGTGCGAAATTGTTAGTATACTGTTTTGGCCGCACTCTCTACCTATCATGGATATGTTTCTTCGATCCTACGCTACGGCTTAATAATATGGGGTAATTCTGTCGATTTCATTAGAGCTTTTCGTGGACAGAAAAAATGTGTAAGGTCCTTATGCGGAGCACACCAGTTAGATAGTTGTATTCCCCTTTTTCGCAAACATAAAATATTGCCACTTCCAGCATTACACGTTTACGAAATCTGTGTCTTTGTTCACGCAAATAGTAATTTATTTGAAAAACACAACGATGTTGTAATTATTGTTAGTAGAAATATACATAAATTGTGTGTATTAAAGTCAAGAATACAACTCTACTCAAAAAAAGTATAGTGTATTGCAATACATGTTTACAACAGATAGTTGAATTCCCCTTTTTCGCAAACATAAAATATTGCCACTTCCAGCATTATACGTTTACGAAATCTGTGTCTTTGTTCACGCAAATAGTAATTTATTTGAAAAACATAACGATGTTGTAGTAAGAGCTAGTAGAAACATACATAAATTGTGTGTATCAAAGTCAAGAATACAACTCTACTCAAAAAACGTATATTGTATTGAAATACATGTTTACAACAAATTGCCTCTTTGTTTTAAGAAGATGAATATAGGTATCTGTTACGGCCCAGAGTTGCCCAGATTTGGGTCGACTGGATTGGGGCCCATAGCAAACCAGCTCGACGAGCAACTAAG